>JABXWE010030776.1:0-15460 GCA_014611495.1 Limonius californicus
TATATATATATATATATATATATATATTGACAGTGGGGTTGGGTTTAAGTTAACTTGAAATGTATCTAAAGATCCAATTACATAGTATTTCTAAACCCGAAAAGTGATTCTGAAATGTTGACAGAAAAGTTAATTTTGAATGTCGTCGTTTTGATCTGTATTTCGTCGTTTCAAATCTAAAGAAACCTAATAGCATTGTGTCGAATCTTCAGAATTTCAGGAACTATGTTTGTAGATGTCATGGAATTTTTAATAATTAGCTATAATTATGACGAAAATTCATTGGAAGTAAATCAATTTAAAATATTCCCTAGTTGAAAACGGACTGCAATTGAGGATATTAGATTTGGAATACTAATGGGTGCCTAGTAAGACCGGTTTAATGTATATATTAAAATCTAAATGACAGCACTACGATTGTTATTAAAAGTGTTGCAGGAACACTGTAAATCTATTCGGAAGACCTTGGAGGGTTATAACTAATAGAACATTATATTAAGATTTAAATATGTCTTTCACTACAGATTTACCGAATAATGGAAAATGTTGTTTGACCATTCATTTATAACTGTATGCAATGTCATTGCAAAACAAATGTCAAGGTTATGGTAGCAATTTCTCTTATATTGGAATAACTGTATTATATCAAAGGTCAAACAAAGTTGTTTTCTTCTTCTTCTTCTTCTCAGTCTTCTTCAGTCCATTTCTGGACATAGGCCTCCTTAACATTATTCCATCTCGATCTATTCTGCGCTATGTTCTGCCAGTTGAAACCACCCGTTTTCTTCACATCATCCGCTCAACGTGTCTGAGGTCTTCCAGTTGGTCTTTTTGCCCCCATGGTCTCTAATTGAGTAGAATTTTCGTCCATCTATATCTTGCGATCTTGCTACATGGCCTGCCCATTCCCACTTTTGCTTTGCAAATCGCTCTACTATATCGTCTACTTTTGATAAGTTGTTTTACGATACAGATTTTCTAAAAATACCTTCCTATTTATGTTCTTCCTCTACCCTTATATTCACATTCTACAAGTTCTCCAATTTACACAATTTTATAAATATAGCCATTTGTACAAGTCCACAGTTCTTTTTTTCTCGAGTCCCTTGGATTGCCATTCTTTGTAGTGTGTGTGATTTTATTTATATTTATAACATAACCAATTTCATGTGTATATTTTGAGTTTATTATTTTGGTCTCATTTTTTTCCTGAGTAAGTAGCTGTTGTGCTATAAGAAACAGTTACAGATCTCTTGTCTCTTGAATGAATATTACTATAAAAAACCTTTATAACGGTGACATACAATACGGAAATTTGGATTTTACTGGTTGTTGTACGCGATAATGTGTAAGGTGTAAATGTTACTTTCTAAAGTCATATTTACACGCACAAATATGTCAAATTTCCAAAGTCGCTCGCAAGGCAAAAAAATCTTGAATGAATTGTAAGTTATGAATGTCTGTCAAATAGATTGGTACAGGAAATTCAAAAATTTATTTCCTTAACCTAATATGTCAGTTAAATTACATATATCGATCAAACAAATGGTTTGTTTCCCATTTTTGCAGTCTCCTAGAGGCATATTAATGAACATGGTTCCCGCTATTTTGTTACACTATTTACAATTGATTCATTTTATAGATAAATAATTTTTGAAGAAGGAGGATGCTAAATTATTTTTGAGTGTTGAATAAGTTGATGTTTGTGCTTCGAGTATAGAATTGGGAAGAAGTAAAATTGTATCGGCTTTCGGGTAAGGGGAGTGAAACCATAAGTTCGAAAGGGAAATCACTAAATGCCGATAGGCAACCCTCACAACATGATCACCATTTTAAATAGAATTAACGGTAAAATATTCAAACCTTTACACAGTTTAGTCAAACAAATTGAACTTGTAGAATATCTAAATATATTTTAAAGGAATTATAATGGTATATTCATGCTTTGAGGGTTGCCTATGCGTTCTTATAAATTAAAAATGTCTTCACTTATACGCCATAGTAGTCCCTCTTTCGATTTCCAATATAAGCAGTGGCGGCTTGTACTAAAGGGCACAAGGGCACGTGCCCACCCAACCACCAAGATAAACACAGAAAGAAATTCGCATGTAATTCAGTCCATTATTTTAACGATGGTATCAAATTTTCCTTCCGCACCACAAGCGCGGCTAACAGCATCAAAACTATTTTCCGGGGAACGCTCCGATTTGTACCTATGCTGAGCAAGATTCGGTTGCCTATCGGTTATCTTCGCTATACGCGATATACCAGGCGAATGGGGCACCGAGCAGATTGTTCCCCATTTAAAGTCAACGTTTGAATTTCGACCGCAGTGTTTTGTGTTTTCGCGCAATCGCGCGTGTGAATTCAAAGACGAACGTGACGTTTTTTCAATGATGGAAGTTAATTGTGTGCAAAATCTTTTAAAAAACCCGCTATCATTTGAGGAAAATTTTTAATTAAGAAGAAGGGAAGGCCTATTCCTGATCTTCAGATCTACAGTTCGACAAGTAAAACCCGAACGTACAATAGAATATCAATATTCAACAAGAATATCTATGAAAAATACGATTGGATGTGCGGATGTTCAGTAACAAATAAACTGTTTTGTTTTATGTGCTTAAGTTTTCAGAAAGAGGTTAGTGCGTGAAATAAACAAGGGGTGAATGATTTAAAACACATTGCAGAGAGGGCAAAGAAACACAAATCTTCCGTTTCTCACATGAATGCGTGCATGGATTTTAGTGTTTTAGGCAAAGTGGACATCCGTGAATAATTACAGGGTGCTTATTTGCGACATAAAATTAAGTACAACGAAGACGTGGAAAAAAATCGTCATATTTTGCGCCGTATAATTATGTGTATTAAATATTGTGGCGCTTTTGAACTGGCGTTGCGAGGTCACGATGAGACATTAACGTCAGAAAATCCAGGAATTTATGTAGGGTTAATCAACTTTGCTGCCGAATTAGACGCTGTGCTTGCAATACATATGAAAGGTTCACAAGTGTTAAAAGGCGTCTCAAAAACTATTCAGAACGAATTGCTAGATGCAGTGTTGCAAATTTATAAGCAGGAAATATTAAAAGAAATTAAATCTGCAAATTTCATTGCTTTGGAGGCCGATGAAACTACTCATAGACGTCTTTTCCAGCATGAAAAATAGGAGAATGGATTTTATGTACAAAAAATAGGTAAGTTTTTTCTTGTGCCCACCCTCTTTCTTAACTCACGAGCCGCCACTGAATATAAGACCAAGAAGAAAACAATTTTATAATTTTTTATGCTTAGAAAACTTTCGATCGCCCCTTGTAATATGCAGGATGGATTAGTCAAAATGTATATACTTCTCTTGATATATGTAATTACTGACATTATGTTGGAAACCTTTATGTGTTTATGACAGAAACATATTTGATTTTTGTTTACTTGCAATGAATTCTCTTTTTTTCTGTGTAATAAAGGCAGGTGAGAGAATAGAAAAACGGTTGTATTGTAATCGGATAGTTGACATTAATGATGGATTGGCAGAGTGCGATTGTCGTTAATTAAGTGTTGCTGGTAGAAAATTTGATTTATAAATTTTTTTATCAGCCTCGCAATTGGAAAATGTGGTATTCGCATGTCGGAGTGTCATCGATCGCGAAACATAAAGTGCACATGTGCGTGAATTTGTAAATTCTCATGACATAATTAGAGAGGGAGCAATAAAACGCTGCAGTTTGTGTACACGGAAAGTGCGTTGACTCGGTTTTATATTTAGTCGTGAAACTGGATATTCTCACTTACTTAACTTTCCAGATCTAAACATACTTAATATGTCGGCACTTAGGTAGCACACCTAACTTAAGCGTTGGTTTATGAATATTTCGAATTCTCCACGGTTCGTGCTCTTGGGAGCTTTATGTACACGTGCGAACAATCTTGTGTAAACAGGGACTACAATCTATTACTTTGAACTTCGTGTTGATTTATTTTATAACTAGGGGGTGTTGAAAAGGGCAACGAATCCTCAGTTCAGGAAACAGTGGCAGAAAGTACGAATTATAGCTTGAAAATAAGAAACGTTTCGTTGTAGAGGCACACACCCTAAAACTTAAAGGTATACGAATATATTATAGCGATTTCACATATTTTCAATATATTATGCTACTACAGTTAGACTCAGCTATTATAACTGTGAAGTATAGCTGAAAGAGTATTAAGAATCCATATAACTAGTACTCAAAAGTATCGGATGTATGGAAGTAACAAAGCTACCGAATTATTAAAAGCATGCTAATATTTAATATTTAGAGGCATCGAAAGAGGGTAATTATCGAAAGTATAGAAAATGTCTATATATCTAATCGATATCAAATTGGTATCGACACTGTTTAAAAGTATCGGCAGTATAGAAGTAACTAGGCTATAGAATTATTGATAGTATCGAAAGTATTCAATTATTGAATGTAGCGCGGCATCAAAAGAGTGGAAAGTATAGAAAATATATGTATATTAACTAAATCGACAATAGATTCTTAGCTATTATTATTAGAAGTATTGATGCATTGGGGTGTTATATGTATCGAGGCATCGAAAGACTGTATCAATCGACTGCAATCGACCAATAAATAATACCAAGTTTGTACCGGTACTGCTCAAATTTATTGGAAACTAAAAAGTAACGAGGCTATTAAATTATTAAAAGTATCGAGAGCATGCTAGTACTGAATGTATAGAGTCATCGAAAGATGGTAATTATCGAAAGTATAGAAAATGTCTATATATCTAATCGATACCAAATTAGTATCGACACTGTTTAAAAGTATCGGCAGTATAGAAGTAACTAGGCTATCGAATTATTGATAGTATCGAAAGTAGTCAAGTACTAAATGTAGCGGGGCATCAAAAGAGTGGAAAGCATAACAAATATATAAATATATTGCTATGTCATATCTTAATAAATCTAAATAATTCAAACAGCCCACGATTGCTCGCCATATAAATGCTAATATATTATATAATTTAATAATTTATAGTAAATAAATAATACAAAAGCCCCACGTTGACTGCCATATAAATGCTATGTAAGTTGACTTATATAAATAATAATAATAATATTATAGTAATTTTTAATAATCGATGTAATTGCCCCACATTGGCAGCGACCATATAAATGTTGTGTAGCTTCTTATAATTTTAAATATACTGTAAATAAAAGTAAATTTTGATTTATAAAACCTCGGCTAGCTTAAATAAATTGTTAATAATTTTGGTTACGCCCATAAAATAATTTAAACATAATAACATACAAATAAATTAAATTCTCAGGGTTATTTTTCTTTAACATTCGTGGCTTCCCTAGACTTGATAGTTATGAAATACAATATTAAAATCAACATTTATACAATAGATTTTAATTAAACTTATCTGAAATTTCCTTTAAATGTTGACTCCTGGTGTATATCCTTATTGATGTAGCACTATGTATATCTGCGTCGTTGAAATATGCGATCTCAGCATTTTACCGCCAAATAATATATGACAGCATCCTGATTCAGCATGACCTCGTTCTTCCAATATTGTTCACTGTTACAGTTATCGTGAAATTTATTGATTATTAAAGAGATGGTAAGTAAATTCTCTCTTTTAATGTAATATAAATAACACTTTGATGTTATTTAGGATTTCATCACTTATTTACTCCACAATTTTGGAATGAAAAACACTGTAGATTAATTTATTCCAGGTAAGTTTAAATTACTTTTATAATAATTAAACCAGATTAAACTTGAAAATTAATTAAACTTTTATTATCCATATAACTAAACACTTCACATAATTTTAATTATATTTTTAATTCTGGTAGGTTACATAACCTTAAAATGGATGTAAACAATATTAGGCCCATCCCAAGATTTTGGAAAATAGCTCTAAATACATCAAAATTCAAAATTAGAGCGAACACGTGAAGCGTGCTTCCTCGATGAACACTGAAGACAGACTAAATTCAAATTTTGGTTAATTTCGAGACTACGGCGCATACAAAACCAAAAAATGTACCAATCAAGTAAAACCAATTAATCAACACAATCTACAGCTGATTAAAAATAATTAAAGTAATTAATTACACAGTTATACAGTTAAATTTCTACAAACAAATAGCATATTCACTATCTTGACAATTTTGTGAATCTAATGATACCAAATACGATCAGATTAATTATAAAAAATTTACATGTGAATAAAACTTGAATTAAACACAAACTTTCTTCAAAACACAACAAAATTGTTATAAACATCACTAATAATTAGTAACAAACATGTAGAACCTAATTATACACCTTTTACATACATTAAACATAGAAAAATCTTCAATTAAAGAATTATAACCTTCAAATCAACTAATACAACATTTTTAACTATAAACAATAAACAAGTTTAACATAACTACATAAATTCCTTCTACACCTCTCTATACACACAATATAATACAAATACAATCATAATATCAAAATTAAACATAAATAAATGTGGTAATAGCCATCGTCACAAATATAAATTCTCAATAATAACATTTTTAAGTTTCAGGGCTCCTTCATACCCATAAAAACAACTAAAATCACTTCCTGCATCACACTACGATGTCACAACTAATTTCACATAGGAAAGTCTTGTCACCAAAACATTTTAAACACTTATAATGCCAGAACGAAGCATTTCCGAAGACACCAGATACCTAATTCTCTTGTTAAGTATGCATTTACCATTATTAGTCGAAATAATCTTATAAACATCTTTCTTTACATGTTGAATAAACTAATTATAATCAATTTCAGGTACAAACAACCTCCTATCAAGAAAATAATATCCTTATTAATATTCGTACATCATTACGAAGCCAAAAATCTCCTGTAGTCATAGTTATATTATAAAACTAACATAGTTTAAGTCATTATTTATAATACTAACATTAATATAGAGTAAATAACACAGCAATATATAAGTAAATAAAGAATCGATACTCAGTTGGTGTCGGCACTGCTCAAAAGTACTGCAAGTTTAGATGTAACTAGACTATCTAATTATTAGAAGTATCGATGCATTGCAGCGTTATATGTATCGAGGCATCGAAAAACTGCATCAATCGACTAGAATCGATCAAGAAATGATACCAAGTTTGTATGGGAACTGCTCAAAATTATTGGAAGTTACGAAGTAACGAGACTTTCAAATTATTAAAAATATCGAGAGCGTGAATGTACAGAGTCATCGATAGATGGTAATTATCGAAAGTATAGAAAATGTCTTTATATCGAACCGATACCAAGTTAGTATCAACACTGTTTAAAAGTACCGACAGTATGGATATCAAATTATTGTTTGTAGGCGGGCATTAAACGTGTGGAAAGCCTAGAGAATATTTTATATCAGGTCGATCAAAAATTGATACTCAGTTGGTATCGGCACTACCCAAGAGTATTGAAGATTTAGATGTCACTAGGCTATTGAATTTTAGAAGTATTGAAAGTATGGGAGTCTTATATGTATCTACGCATTGAAAAACGAGTTGATTGTAATCGATCAAGAAATGGTACCAAGTTTATATCGGCACTACTCAAAAGTATTGGAAGGGAAGTAGTAACGAGGCTATCAAATTATTGATATTATCGGAAGCATTGTATTGAAGTATTGAATGTATTGAGGCATCAACAGTGTGTAATTATTGAAAGTATGGAAAATATCTGTATATCAAATCGATCAAAAACCGATACCCAGTTTGTATCGGCACTGTCCAAACGTATTGGAAGTTTAGATGTAACTAGCCCATCGCATTATTAGAAATATGGGGCTACTATGTGTATCGAGGCATCGAAATATTAGATCAGTCGACTGGAAGATCAACAAATAATACCAAGTTTGTATTGGTACTGCTCAAAAGTATCGGATATGTAGAACTAACGATGCCATCGAATTATTGATAGTATTGAACGCATGCGAGTATTGGATGTACCGAGACATCAAAAGCGTGTAATTATCGAAAGTATAGAAAATATCTATATCAACTTGATCAAGAATTTATATCCAACTAGTATTGGTACTGCTTAATATTATTAGAAGTTTAGATATAAATAGGTTATCGAATTATTGATAGTATCTGAAGCATGCAAGTATTGAATGTAGCGGCGAATCAGAAAAGCGGAAAGTATAGAAAATATTTGTATATCAAATCGACCTAGTTGGTATCGGAACTGCCAAAAGTATTGGAAGTTTACATGTAACTAGACTATCGAATTGTTAGAAATTTTGCAACCGTGAGAGTATTATATGAATCGAGACATTGATAGGCTGAATCAATCGACTGGAATCGATCAAGGAATGATATGCTGTATCGGTACTGTTCAAAAGAATAGGAAATATAGAAGTGAAGAGGTCATCGAATTACTGATAGTATAGAACGTATGCGAGTATTGAATGTACCGAGGCACCCAGAGAGTGTAATGTCGAGAGTACAGAAAATATCTGTATATCAAATCGATCAGAAACCGATACCCAGTTGGTATCGGCTCTGCCCTAAAGTATTGGAAGTTTAAATGTAACTAGGCTATCGATTTGTTGGAAGTATAGAAAGCATGGGAGTATTATATGTATCGAGGCATCGAAAGACTGGATCAATCGACTGGAATCGATCAATAAATTATACCAAGTTTGTATCGGTACTGCTCGAAAGTATCGGAAATATAGAAGTAACGAGGCCATCGAATTATTGATAGTATTGAACGCATGCGAGCATACTGATTGTACCCAGACATCAAAAGAGTGTAATGTAGAAAGTATAGAAAATATCTGTATGTTGAATCGATCAAAAATCGATACCTAGCTATTATCGGCATTGCTCAAAAGTATTGGGAGTTTAGAAATTACGAGTTTATCGAATTATTTGAAGCATGATATGTATCGTGGCATCCATAGACTGGATCGATGCACCGGAATCGATCAAGAAATGATAGCAAGTCAGATTCGGCACTGCTCAAAAGTATCTGAACTGTAAAAGTGACGAATCTAACTATTGAAAGTATCGAAAGCATGTTAATTAGATCAAATTCGGGATAATGTCGTAATAACTGAGGGCGCCAACGGGAATATCACGTACCTTTTCACGCAATTTGTTCCTATTAAAAAAAAGTGTGAATTTACTAGCCCCATAAACAAAGAGGCGCAATAATCACTCTCAGCTGCCCTTACATTACTTTTAACAAAGATCAAAATAAAGTAAGAGTTGAGTTTAACAAGGCATTTAATTAAATTAAAGAAGCGGACAGAATACATGGAAAATAGTTAAATTATTAGAATTCGGTAACGAACAAAGATAAACATTATTGAAAAAAAAACACGGTTTGAAACGAACAATCTTAGTATTAAACAAGGTCACGCGCAGGTGAACGCCGAAACAATTAAATCTAAGCTAATAATACCTAAAAAAATATCCTGCGGAAAGGCCTTGTACACGCAGTATTTTCTTATATCGCTAAAAAAATCTTCGAATAAAACATACGAAATATAAACTAATTACGCAAGATTTCACAATTAACGGCGTGCGTGGTTTACAAAGGTTTAGAAAATTTACTTTTCGATGAAAAATTGGCCCTTCGGGGGGATGTAAAGCTTGAGTCAGTCCCTGGGTGTAGTGGTGGAGTTTTGACAGTTTCTTCTCTTGAAACCGCTTGCCTTTGGCAGGTTTTTCAATATTCCCTTAGCTGATGGTTCATTCCATCTTCTTTATTCTTTTACTGGACCGTATACTCGCCATAGTATCTTTCTTGCGAAGATTCTATGTTTATCGTAAAATTAGTACAACATCCTAATTATTAATTGAATTCCATTGATAGAACACACACGTTGGAAAATTTAAGATTGGCATTATTGCGTCCACATCCACCCAAATATAATTTATTTTATCCACTTGGTGAAGGTATATTTTGTTATTCTATGTTAAATGAAGGTAGTATGGCTGTGTAAATTCCTAGCCCTCCAGTTATTTGTTTAAATTTGCAATACTTATAAGAATGCCAAGTCTTGAAACCCATACCAAAGGGGAAACACAATTAATTTTAAGGAAAGCTGGCTTAATAATATTTATTAATTGGGAAGGAGCCACGCAAGGTCTGAATAAAATTAAGCAAAATAAATACGGCGCTGGTAAATAGTTTTTCAAATATGTTACAACATTAAACTATTACCTTATTAAGAAGACTTTTATTTGAATTATCGCTTCTTGTTCTTAATGCATTATTCCCACATACTACTATTAGTAATAAAAAATAACAATCTGCTACTACGAATAATAGGATAATATTGAACTGTATCACTTAGTTTTTGCCAGAGAATTGGGTACCGTAGCTTTCTACCATTTTACTTTACAAACTGCATTATATTTTATTAGTTGTTTTTTAAATTGATCAGATCCGAATTATTGCCGTTATAAAAGTATTAAACCTACGTACTGAAACTCAGCTATTTTTAAATTATTCCATTTGAAGTTGAATGTTTAACAGCCACTGGGCATTTATGTTTAAAATAATTAACTCCAAGCGAATTACAAAGCAAAAAATGTAATTAAAGCAACCTAAAAGCGATAGCAACAACAACTAACGGCAAACAATTCTGATTATTCTGGATTTTTAAATGGATGCCTACATCCCTTGCTGCTCTAATTTAGTGATACCAAAATTTTTCAGTTGGTGATAACCAAGGAAAAGAGCTGTTAAAAATAAGTTTATATGTGGCTCAAGTTAAGTTGTGTTTGTAAATTCATGAGAATCTAGCGATTAGTTATCAAGAAAAGTATAAATTTAGCTCATTGATGGATTAAGTTTAAGAAAATAATGCATGGAATTTCGTTAGAAGTAACGGATTCTTTTTTTCTCATAAACAGATGATAACATAAGACAAAAACTGCCGAGTACCTTAAAACTATTAAAATTTATGGAAATTTATTATTTAAATTGAAACAGTCTACTTGATTTTTCAAGTGAATTACTAAATGCTATTTAAAAAACTGTTTTGGTAGTAAGTACCTTGAATATTCCAAGTTTCGTTTTAGGTTTTCGTTGATAGTACTTTCCTATATCTCGAACAGTCCTTATGTATTTGCAATAGCATCTACCGTGTTATGGGCCGAACGAGCTTTTCTGTCGACCCGCAACCGGATAGGTGGAAAAAGGCCTATAGCTTAGCTCAGAGGAGTAGGGGAGGTTCACGGAAACCGCTTACGGGAGGAAATCTTCTAGTGTACAAGGTATGTCGAAATTAACGGACGCCCCCTTACAAATCGCAGCTGAATGCAGGATCTCGTGGAAGGTCGAGAAGCCAGCGGCTTACGGGAATCGGACTCACGTTTATTGTGGCTCCTCCTGTATATAAACCTTACAAAGTTCATGCACACACAAATACAAAATATTCAACATAAAAGACAGTAAATTTCAAAACACATATAATTAAACTATTGGAAATGACACAATACAAAAATGATACCAAATAGTGATATTATAGTTCAATACTACAAACGGTTAAATTGAACGTTCAAAAGGAGGAACTCGCCGTCCCTGGCTTACGGAATTTAAAATCTTTAAACAAATCTACGTGGCCAGTGGCGTCTGACTTTACAAGAATAATACAATATGTAATTACTTTTTACAATAAACAGGAAAAGAAAAAAATGACAAGCGACGACTGAAGGTCGCTTTTTGTCGCATAAAAAAAGGGTTCAATCCCTTGAATTTTCAAAGTGAAACGCGTAAAAAGTTTTTTCACAACACAAATAAACCAGTTTTTTTACCTTGGCTTTCGGTGAATGGGGTAGAGAGAGGCAGGCACAATTTTGTGGTGTTTTCAATAGGCAGGAAAATCTGCAGGCACAGTATGGGGTGTTTTCTGGTCCGAAAAAAAGGTAGGCGATGTTTGGGAAATTTCGAGACGAAATTTTCGCTGCACAACCTTCCTAGTTCGTCGCAGCAACGGCACATGTGCAGGAACAGTAAACGGGTTCGATCATAATCCGCCAAAGGCGATCGGCGAATTCGCAATGAATTGCCTTTTTAGGTTTAAAATTCCAGCGTGTTTCTTTAAATCCGACACTTGTTGATACTTCTGTTAACTCCACGGTGAAAACAGCGATACTAAACTACACGCGATGGATACCCATCGAAAACCGAAGCCGCCCCTGCAGTGCTTGGTTACGGCGCTTATCGTCAGCGACGGAGTCGAGAGAAGGTGTCCGACTTTTTTTTTAAATTTATTTATGGCCCCCGAGGATGGTATTTGGGTGACCCGGCTGAACGAAGGTGAAAATTCGACTGCCTAACTAAATGCAGCGCGAAGCTGCATTGTCCCAAAAGATTACACTACATTGTGAAATATGGTGAAATAATTCTGGAACGATTTGACACGTAAATTCGCAGAAAGCGCACAGGGTCAGGCGAAGACAAAACATTAATCGGCAATTTCAGCCTACAAAGGGAAACTTTCAAAGGCTTTGCGAAATTGGCCTCCAAAACTCAATCTAAAAGAAATATACAGTGATCGACTTAAAAATGGTAATTAAACTAGAATTTTGATTCCTATGAAGCGGCAATTAAATTACTAGTTTAATTCAGATGAAGTGGCACTATCAAATGAACATAAAAACCGGTCATAGTTTAAAATTCCATAAAATTATTACGAGGTCATTGCAGTCTATGGTTGTCTTTCTGTTCACAGAATATTTAAAAAAAACATACTTAAGTTAATTTTAAAGTTAAAACACGTCGGAGTTCTTTCGGTTTTATTAAAGTAGATTTTTAAGAGAAATAGGCATGTAGCTACAGCACTGAGTATACTTAAGTGAAGCTGAATGGGAGCGAAAAGGTCTTCAGACAAGGTAGACATGCATTGAATTCTATAGTTTTCTGAAGGAATGTTCTAATAATAAGAAGTGCTAATATCTTTAGTTTCTAAGCCTTGTCGCTAGTCACAATGTGACTCATGTACTAATCGCCACCAGTTTCGTAGCGTTGCAGGAAGGTCAATGCAGAGACCATTCGCTGGTTTTTGCGAACATTCGTCAACATCTTTGGCACCCACCCCACAGAAACTTTGTTGTTTGTTTGTTTTCTTGTTCACTTTTTCTACAAGATCGTCATGGAGAACAGAAAGTATCCCACTTTGTTCTTCATCGTGCACGTTTGTTCGTCTATTTCTGAAAGTCCCACCCCAGTGTCTGACTTTCCCTTTACTCCTGATGCCTGGATCATAAACCTTGTATATTTGACGGTAAATGCAACAGTATTGTCTTTTCTTTTGCATAGACAAAATGTATCAACGCGGGCACTTCACACTAGCGTGATTTTCAATCATAGGAATTTATTATACAACCGGATTTCATGACAGAACCACGATAAAGCGACGTGTCGCTAGCTCGTCAACCACTCAAGCATTCCAACGAAGTACCAAACTGATTACGCCCCTCATTCGGCGGAAATATTTAAACGGCCCTTATTTTCTAAATAAGTAACTGGTAGTTTCATCTAATTGAAATATGAATATATTCTTGTAAGTATGTAGCGAATGTTCATAAAAATGGGTTAAGTGTTTAATGTTCTTCCTATGGATGCATATACATAACCTCACTTACAAGCATGCTGTTTGTTATAATCAAACACGATTATAAAATGCAGTAATTTATTATAATAGATACTTGAAACGTCCTATACAAGCTTCAAGACATTTCTCCTACTCTTATATATGTATCAAATTGTTTTTGTTCATGCTTTAGTGGATGACGATAGTCAACTTTCTGCCGAACTCTTCATGGGTTTACTCACGTTTCTTTTTTCCTTTGGCCTAAAATCCTTTGCTACTTTAGCATACACTTGTGATGAAATAGTAAAAAATGAGAGTTTTAAGAGCATTTTCCATCATTTCAGGTATTGTATTTTACTTTTTTGTGTGGATTTCTGAATGTTTGCTAACATTTCTGCGTTAAAGTTTTATAATACGTATCTAAACATATCTATCCATAGCGAAAAACAAAGATTCTGTTTCTTCTCGTTGTTTTGAAGATGTAATACTGTAATTCTGTTTAATATAAAAAAACACAAATAATTTTATTCCAAAACCGTACTTCTCGCATCAGTTATAAACGAAAAATCTGCTTCATCGCGCAGTGTCTTATTATATCAAGGCCGGTTGACGACCTATTATTTTATGCCATATGCCAGGAATGACATACGCCAGCAGGGACCTACAGCTTAAGATGGTATACGAACCATGAAAGTGAATGTCATGTTCAGACAAGTTTTACAAACATACCTCACATGCTTATAAGTGGAACCTTGGTCTACTTAATATCAAAGAGGATTCTGGGAATATAGGCAAGACAATTAACACATAAGTAAGGTTGGTGGTTGGCTCAATCCTTTCTAATGGAGCAAATATATTTTTGGAAATTCCACGACTAACCAGGTGTTCGTAGGTTATAACATTTACGCAAAAGTAACAACTCCAGTTTATTTTATTTTATTCCAGCTATTATATATACGATTTTAGGAACATTAAGTACTTTGTAAACATCAGTTAAAACGAATTGGAAAATTGTTGGAAATTGCGTGCATTTTGAGTTTTGATGTGGCGTTTTCTTATTCTGTATCTTAATGCCAGCCCCCTGCGTACCTTTATGTTCTGTTTGCTATACAATTTACTAAAGCATTCAAATGCATGAGATGCATGCGCATGTGTTGCACTTTCACAATTTCTCACTATTATTTCCATCATCTATTCGTAAAATGCTGTCAATGGCAGTTAATTCGTTTAAAACCAATGTTCTTTAACCCACGTCGAGCTTTTTGCGTCATTATAATTTGGCGCGAAACTAAGACTGGTAAAATGGCTCGAGTTTATCTGCCGTTTCTTTATGATCCAAAAACTAGTTTACAGAAAGCGATAGCTTTTATCCACGTTTCCTTAATATGCTCATTTAAATTAGGCACTTGAATCAGTGCTTTTATTTCCAGAAATCTGAGAAGGCAACCAAAACAGTGTTCTTAGTGCATGCTCACAATTAGAACAGAAGATCCGCTTCGTGACAATACTTTTAAAATCCGTGAAATCAGTATTGCCTATTTAAGTGTATACAGAAACGGTAATTAGTGTTACGTAGATACACAAGATGTGGCGGTAGCTCAGTTGGTAGAACACTCGCTTTCTAAGTAAAACGTCGATTCTGGCTTGGGTTCGAAACCTAAGCAGAACTATGTTACGGGCCAGACAAGCTTTTTCGTCGACCCGCAACCACATAGGTGGAAAGAGGTCTACAGCTTAGCTAAGAGGAGTAGGGGTGGTTCACGGAAATCGCTTACGGTAGGAAATCTTCCTGGTTGTGTAGAGAGTAGATCAGAATTAGTGGGCGCCACCTTCCAAATCACAGCTGATTGTAGGTTCT
>JABXWE010030778.1:0-11789 GCA_014611495.1 Limonius californicus
TAGGCGAGCAAACGACGTGGTTAGCAAGAAATTGTCGAGCATATAGACCCACGAGTAGCCGAGCAAGCGACGTGGTGAGCAAATAATTGTGAACATACAGACGTACGAGCAGGCCAGCAAACGACATGGTGAGCAAATAATTGTCGAGCATACAGACCCACGATTAGGCCAGCAAATGACATAGTGTGCAAATGATTGTCGAGCATACAGACTCACGATTAGGCGAGCAACCGAAGTGATGAGCAAGTTAACTGTCGAGCATACAGACCCACGAGTAGGCGAGCAAACGACGTGGTGAGCAAGTAATTGTCGAGCATATAGACACATGAGTTAGCGAGCAAACGATGTGGTGAGCAAATAATTGTCGAACATACAGACCCACGAGCAGGCCAGCAAATGACATGGTGAGCAAATAATTGTCGAGCATTTAGACCCACGATTAGGCGAGCAACCTACGTTGTGAGCAAGTAATTGTCGGGCATGCAGACCCACAAGTAGGCGAGCAAACGACGTGGTGAGCAAGTAATTGTCGAACATACAGACCCGCGAACAGGTCAGCAAATGACATGGTGAGCAAGTGATTGTCGAGCATACAGACCCACGATTAGGCGAGCAACCGAAGTGATGAGCAAGTAATTGTCGAGCATACAGACCCACGAGTAGGCGGTCAAACGAAGTGGTGAGCAAATAATTGTCGAACATACCGACCTACGATTAGGCGAGCAAACGAGGTGGTGAGCAAAAAATTGTCGAGCATATAGACCCACGAGTAGGCGAGCAGCTAAGTGGTGAGCAAATAATTGTCGAGCATACAGACCCACGAGCAGGCGATCAAATTATATGGCGAGTCAATGATTATCGAACATACAGCCCACGAACAAACGACAGGCGAGCAGACGGTGGCGAGATAACGGTGGCAAGCAAACAGTGGCGAGCAAACGGCAGGCGAGCAAACGGTGGCGAGAAAACGGCGACGAGCAAACAACCTTTGACATTAAACTTAATTAAACATTTCAAGATTAATTTATGGATTATCTAGTACAAATGTTTTCAGCTGTATTACACTTACATTTTTAAGCAAATTGAAACATCCAACATAGAAAAATTCCAAAAACGAGTCTCTTCTTTAAATTATAAGCTTTAACAAATGTTTCTAAGCGAAATAAACCACAATGCTAAAAATATTTTAAAATTGTCCCATTGTTTCCGGGACAAGCAACGCTATAAACGGGAAACACAATACAGTAAACAATACAAATTCAAACATTTATTACGTAAACGTTTGTTATATCCGGGAGATCGTTGTGCTCGAGTTCGTATTAAGTGAGTACTGTATTTGAATTAAGTTCTGCACTGAAACTCCGAAACGAACTTTTGTATATAAACGCTTTTCATTAATATACAACCCGCGTTCTTAAATTAGCGTCAATCTACTCCAAATACTTTAACAGGTTTGTTCGCCATTTTCTGGTAAATATAAAAATTAATAGTTACAATAAAAATACAAAACTCGTATTGTATTCTTCTTCTCAAAATTGCTTGGAAAAAATTCGGAAGGTTACTATTATTTTTAAATTACTAAATTAGTGCACTAAGTGCACTAATTCCATAAGCTTAAAATAATCAAAACGCTACAGTTCATAACATAGATATAACCTCACATTATTCCAGCGAAATTTCCAAACATGTTATACTAAATTTTTTAATACTTTTGTAGTAGATGTGCCATAACTCGATGCAATTTATGAACAGTGATTTCAAATACATATGGCAAACGATGTTTTAACATCGATGACGTATTTCCGGATTGGCCCTTCCAGCACTTCCTAAATGTTTATTAAATCTTCAATTAATTGTATCTTCTTAACTGTAGCTAAGTTTGTTATCGCACTTCGTTAAGTGAGTTCTATATTCTAAGAACATACCAATTTAAACTAACAAATCAGCCCATAGAGATCAAATTATTTATACAATGTGTCCCAGATTGAGTAAGCTACCATGGGTATCTTTCTTACAGTTAAAAAGTACAGATTTGTTTTAATTGGTAAAGCTGTGTAGTTTTGAGTGCTGATTCATATTATGCTGAGGAAATTCTAAAATTCCGTACAGTTAAGAAATTATATTGATTTAAAATTAAAACAATGAATATCTATAATAATTTTCTATTCGGATATAAGTTGTAATACATCGTTGAAATAAAAATGCTACATAACTTTGTAAGAATCCAATATGGTGTTCATTTAATATTAGAAATCTGCTACCAATATCTCGGAAACCGCCACCTTGAAGTTTATTTTGACATCATTTATGTCTGCCTAATCAAAGGCTAAAGCCAAATGCATACAGACCAATCAGCCTAATCAAAGGCTAAAGCCAAATGCATACAGACCAATCAGCCTAATGCATTTCTGCTTAAAGACTATGGAAAATCTGATAAACAGGCATATACGAGACGGGGCTATAAAAACCAATCCCCTCAATCGTAATAAACATGCATATCGATCAAGAAAGTCATGTGAATCTGCGCTTCATAAGCTTCTCGGTAGGATAGAAGCGGCAATAATCACCAAAGAAATAGCTCTAGTTGTCTTCTTGGACATAGAGGAGGCATTTGACAACATCCCCTTTCAATCAATGATCTCTGCCACCCGTAAACATGGCGTTGACGACATCACAAACAGATGGATAAAAAGCAAGTTAGAAGGGCGCCAAATTCAGGCTTATCTGGGAAAAGAAACTCTCAGGGTACATGCTGCCAAGGGCTGCCCACAAGGGGGAGTTTATCCCCCCTTCTATGGCACCTGGTAGGAAACAAACTTCTACAGATACTCAATGATGAAGGGTTCTACGCCCAAGGTTATGCGAATGACATATTCATCCCCATAAAGGGCAAACACCCAGCAGTCATGGTAAACCTAATGCAGAGGGCGCTAAACATCACTCAAAAGTGGTGCGAAAGGCATAACCTCAAGGTTAATGCCTGCAAAATATCAATAATACCCTTCATCAAAAAAAGTGATACAGGGACATTTGACAACCTGACAAACTTTTGTGAAAGAATTCAGGTTAGCCAGGAGGTCAAATATCTGGACATTACCCTGGATGCAAAACTGAACTGGGAAATACACCTGACTGAATAACATCACAAACAAAGCAAAAATGGCCCTTATGATGGACAGACGCATGTTTGGTGAAACATGGGGACTGAAACCCAAGATGGTCCATGGTACTACACTGCGGTAGTTAGACCCATGATAGTCTATGGTACCGTAGTGTGGTGGCCTAAAGTTGAGCAAAAAACAATCATCACAAAACTAACCAGGATACAGAGACCGGCCTGTTTGTGTATATGTAGAGTCATGAACAGCACTCCAACTGCATCTATGGAAGCCCTTCTGGGACTAATCCCTTAAGTTATATATGTACATATATATATACACAGACAGCCTTTCAAGCTGAAATCTTTGCAATAATGCAATGTATCCAGGAAAATACAGAACGCGGGTACACCCAACAACGCATAAGCGTCTTATCTGACAGTCAAGCAGTTTTAAAATCTCTTGAATCACCTCGCATTAATTCCAAATTAACGAGGGAATGTCTATACCTCCTGACATCTTTGTGTGAGAAGAACGTAGTTCAGCTCACATGGGTGCCAGAGCACACGAGGATAGAGAAAAACGAAAAAGCAGATTCCCTCGCGAAAAGCGATGCATCCACCCCGTTTATAGGGCCAGAACCTGCGTTCGATATCCCCAAACAAAGCATCCGAACAGCAGTAAAAATGTGGACCATTTATCGCTGGGAGGCAGTACAGGGACAAAAATGGGGAAGGAAATAATTGGAATGCCTTCTCACAGACTAACAACTGACGTCCTCCATCTAGGACGAATTTAGATTAGACGGTTGCTAGGACTTATAGCAGGGTACTGCCACCTGCGAAAATACCTTCACAAAGTCGGTGTTTACAGAGGAGACACACTGTAGAACTTTTATAATGTGTGCTGTAGACTATGTGAAGAAGAGGAGGAAACAGCCTCACACATAATCTTCAACTGTCCAGCACTTCACCGCAAGTGACAGCAACTATTCAGAGGAACACTTCGTGAAACAACCTTCACACATGAAAACCTCGTAAAAAAAATATCCTGCAACTTGTTAAGGCCACAGATCTACTTTGAAAGGATCGGGGACGCACAAAATACCATAGAGTCGAAGTGCAAACTGGGCTAACTAACCCACTTCAAAACCCTGCTATTAATCAATCAACCAAATCAAATAACTTTAACATGAAACATTTTTTCATATCTTTTGTATTTACGGAAGTATTTGACTGTAAAAAAAGTAGCGTTTTCCACTTTTTGTGTGAATAATTTCTAAAATGTTAGGAATTTTAACATTTTCTCAACGGAATCTGAATTGGCGCTCAAAACTGCACACCTTTGCCCATTTCAGCAAACCTCTATCTTTAACAATAAGAAAGATCCCCATCCTACTCAATCTGGGACACACTGTATATCAAGTCAATGGTATAGGATATGAATTTGCGTACATTCCGAGCTTTATTCATAAAATCTCAAAAATGTCTGTAAATAAATAAATAAATAACTGTATAATTAATATATGCTTCTGTGCCAAATCAGCATTTATTTCTGCATTTACTGTAAAACACTGGCATTAATCATACCTCAGCATTGTTTTAATTAAACTACCAATTTGAAATAATAAACACGGAAAAGAAAAAATATTAAACACGAGTCAGTTGCGAAACGGTAAACTAAACGTTTCCTGTAGTAAACAACCTTGCTAATACATGCAGTACTTATGCAACATTTCCCTACCGGTACCATTCTTGAGCAATTAGCAACCTCCCCCGGATTATTCCGGTGACACCATTGACGAATATCCAGAGCAGTGAATAACAGACCTGACTAGTTGTGTTTGAACTTCTGCGGATCGCACAAGGTAATAATAATCTTTATTGTTAGTTTAAAATGCGTATTTGAATTAAAGTAATACTAATTTCAAAAAAAGGCTTTAATATAGTTTAAATTCTATTTTTAAATTAATATTTATTCGCTTTTGATTGCAAAAATGCAGGGAAGAAGAGAAGAAAATTCCAAATAATCTTTTTGGTTTACATTTAAGCAAACATTTTTGGAAAATTAATAAATATGTATTTATTTTGACTCTTTAAAATATAACTTTCTAAATAAAAATTTCAATATGTAGATATTCATTTAATTAAAAATATATTGGTGGTGCTTTGAATAAGGGAAGCTATATTTAATACAGGGTGATTTTGATTTAAAATTGTATAATTTATATAGAAATAAAGGCACTATTCTACTATAATATAAATGTATAAATTAATAGTAGCAAATGTTCTAATGGAATATGACCATGTTTAATCTAATCTAATAATAAAATATAGAGCAAAAAATTAGAAAAATTGGATTTTACATGTAACTTAACTATTAGGACATAAACTATATACAGGGTGATTTTAAACGTGTTCGAAAGTTTAACTACGTATAGCTGAGGCTATTTAACCCCAAACCCCCTAGTAAACTTCTTTAAAAATTCGGCTGCGTTACCTCTAAGGTTTTTTATATCAATTTTCTAAAATTAAAGTAACTTTTTTGTTTCTTGCCCGATTTTGATAAAATTTGTTGGTTTGGAAAGCTGACAGTCCAAGCATATCTCCGAATTAAAAACAATTGCTAGATGATTTAGGGATTAAATGTCCTCAGCTCTCCCTGGTTAAATTTTTCGCACACATTTGGAATCACCCTGTATAAGAAAACTTTTTGAAAACATAAAGATTCTGACAAGTGGTATACTTGTACCGCGAGGCTTCTATAAATTCGTACAGGTATTATTTTATGGCCTTGAACATTAGGCTCAAATCATAAAATACGTAAACATTTTTATGGAAACTTAATTTTTCATAAATAGGGTTTAAGAGGTACAACCAATAGATGGCGCCGCTGTAGAAAAATGATATATTTAAGCATAGAAATTGCTTCCAAAACTCTGTATTTTTATTGTATCTGTCAATTTTACCCTTAACGAACATCTAACTTAGGTAATGTGAAATTTTGGCTGGTAGTAATCCCAAATTTATATAGCTAAAATATTATTTACGCAAAATGCTTTTAATTTACGTCATTCCCTGCGTGGCATCCCAGGGAACACAATTTAGAAATATTAAAACTATACATACCGTAGAAGGTTTTTTTGTGTTTTCCCGAATAATTTTGTAAATAGTGAAGAACAGAACCTGTAATATTGAAGCAATAGTTGAGGCATTTTTAGATAGATGGCGTTCGCAAGTGCAAGTCGAAAGAACGACAAATGGTAGAGGTAATAAAAATATTAAGCCAGCTGACATCTGCATATGTCTGGAAATTTTAGCTTTCTTGTGAATTGAAAAATGTGATCGCGAAGCGAAAGGATAATCTTGTGAAAATACAAATTCTGTTTTAACCTATTTGATGACTTCCTGATGCCAATTCTAAGTAAAATGTTTTATGTGTAAAGCATAATTAAATTAAAATACTGAAAAGAAATTAAAAAGTTGCGCAAAATATAAACGATATTGCATATCAATTTTTGTTAAATATTCTCCGGTATATATAATTTGCTATTATTATTACGCGTAATTAATTACAAGCAAGGCATTGTTGTACTACCGGTATTTGGCTGTAAATAATTATTCAGATATGTTTTAACAAATTTTTAAAGTTTCGTAATCTCTAAAAATTGGCTTAAATACTGCATTACACGAGTATATACTGTTGGCATAAAATATCATAATTTTAAAGCAACAATATTACCTGTTATCGACAAATTTCATGTAGCAAATAGAACGTTTTAATTAAAATAGGAAGAGGTTGCTGCGTCAGTTCTACTAAATTAAGCAATCTTATATTATAGTGACTACTAATTTTAGGTTATACCGTGTAATTCAACTAACTATTTATCTCTGATTACTACTATAATAATTGTATAACGCAATAATGTAATCACGCACTAAGAAGTAATTAAATGTTATATAGGGGTGTATAAGAAAAAATGTTCCATATTTCATTCCTGCTAGTCAGATGTTTAAATATACTATTTTGGTCTACTTATGTGTAGAGAACGGAATATATGCAGTCGATTATTCCAGAAATATGCGCATATATATGCACACTATTTTTTAAATATATGCAGTAAATTCAGAAAATATGCACTTGCATACGCAATAGCGTATGTTCAAAATTGACTTTAAAAACGATTTATGATAAATTGATAAATGTTAAAAAGTTAAAAACAAATATACGCACTAAAATTCACAAATAACAAAACATTTTTAATACATTTTATTCTATTAACAAAATTATAGCAATATAGAATAATTAATTATACTTATAGTTATCGCTGCAAATCAGCTTATGCTAAATTTTAAACTATGATTCATTATTATGAAAACAACTTACAATTAATGTTTAATCAAAATTTTCAAGAAGAAATTTATGTCTTCTATCGGTAAATATGTACCTATTTGTAAATTGAATACGATTGTTCAACATCTACCGACGTACATGGGGCATTTGCAAATTTTGAAATTATTTTAGGATCTAAATTTAATTCTTCAGCAAAGTCGCCATTGAGAACTCTATTTATGTCTTTTAAAACAGCAAAACCAGGATTCTTTCTCATTACCGAATTAAATTTTTCCAAAATAATTGCCCCAATTTCCACTCTTACATTTTTACATGAAACCGGGTTATCAACTCCAAAGATTCGTTTGGAGTCATTCCTTGTTTTTCGAATCTGTTATTGACTTTGACACAAAAATGTAGTTGCCAACGAATGCCAGCTCAAGCTACTCTGAGAACTACATTTCAAATATTAAAGGTAAAGATTTATACAAATACAATGAACTTCACCAGAAATGCATCATAACATAGTTGAAACATTCTAGCCAAAGCCTTAATCTACAATAGCAGCAAATTACTAATAGCAAGCACAAGTACTTTAGAAAGAATGAAGTGTTAAAAGGGATTTAAACGTTCAAAGAAATATTACAATATACAAGATCTATCTACAATCAACAAGAGCTTACTGCAGAACCTAGTGTTTACTTAACTTCTGAGAAAATTAATTACGTTTAGAATAAACTATCTGCAACCTTACTCATACAAAATGCAAAACAAGCTATGATGTTATAAAAAACTACTGTTACATAAAATTGGAAACTAACCGGATGCATAAAATGTCTAAATATGCAGACTTTGCCTAAATATGCAAAATATGCATGAATTAATTAGTGTTAATTAACTCTAAACACTGTGATTCGTCCACATTATCGATTGTTTCGCAAGATATGCAAAAATTACATTATATGCAGTTTGCATAAAATCCGTTCTCTACTTATGTGTAACCGAAACCTGACCTATATTACAAAAACAATTTTAACCTAAAACCTCCTAACCTAAAAACAAGGTCTATTGTTCCAAAATGTTTAGTTTATTATTATTCCTTGAATCTACTGTAAAATAGAGTTAAAGCACTTTGAAGAAAAGGAATAACTGCTTTAGGTGATTTTGTATGTAGATTAAGATTCTTACGAAAAGATTTTAAACCATTTAAAAGTAACCATAAATGTATTTCATGTTCATCCACCGGATGCCACCACTGATGTCCTTATAATACAGTTCCTATACTTGCTGCAATTGGCTTAAATACTTAATTGCACGAGTAAGTATCAATGACATGTAATTTCATAATTTTAAAGCAACAAATTTCAAATTATCTACAATTTTCTTGTAGCAAATAGATTAAAATATAAAAGTTGCGTCAGTTCTACTATATTAAGCAACCCTGTATTATAGTATTTAATAATTTTAGGTTATACCGTGTAATCCAACCAACATTTTTTTTCTGATTACTAAGTACAATAAATACTGTATAATGCGATCAAGCACTAAGAAGTCAGTAAATATCATACAGGGGGTGGTTAAGAAAAGCGGTCCAAATTTCATTACTTATGTTTAGATTTTTATATATTTTATTTTTGTGTTATTGGGAAAATAATGTTGTGCTAATGGTCTTTGAAAAAAAAACCATTTATATGTTGCTTACGTACAACCGACAACCTAACCTATATTATGAAAACCAATCTTAATGTATTCTCTATATAAAAGATAAATTCTATGTCCTCTTTCTAATACCATTTTTCTAAATATTTGGTAATTTGTAACGACAGTTCATAGATGCCAGTAGAACTTGATATTACAACATGTAGCTTGCTTGCTTGCTTTGAAAGAGCGAGATCTAGGACGCGGTTTTCCAAGCATCTCTATGCACTTAGGCCACATTTGGCCCATTGTATACCCTAACTAAGAATTTTGCCTATCTGGGGTAATTCCAACTTCAGTAGTGATTTTTAACGTGTCACACATCGCAGTGGCACGGGACCTACGGCTTTACTTCTTATCCAACAGAAGGCGCATTTTCAAATTTTTCCCCGCTAGAAAAATCTCGCCGATCTCAGCCAGGTTCGAACCCGCGTTCCTCGGATCTAAAGGCAAATGCGCTAACCGCTAGACCACCGAGGCCGGCACAACATGTAGCACACGTTCGTCTGGTATTTCAAAAACCACTGCGATTTTTTATGATACTGTACTGTAAACACGTCACTTAATCATAACATTTTTTAAAACTGAAAACTGTATATTTTAATAGCAGTAGTAATATTATAATTTTGTTTGCTTTAAATGAGAACATTATTGGGAGAGAACATTGGGACTCTAGTTTCCAAGATTTACTATTACGTAAAACCTAACCTCAAGTTTTTGGTTACAAAAAAATGTTAAGTCTTTGGAATACCTTCTTTCTCATTTTAAAATTATGTATATTTTTTTAAATATAATTTCACAGTACAAATTTCGCATCTTTTTTCTAATACCATTTTTCCAAATATTTCATTGTTTTTACAACAGTTCATAGATGGCAGCAACACTTAACGGTGGGTAAAGCATGTATATGTTCCTTTTGCATTTCAAAAGTTACTGCGATTTTTTCTTTTTATCGCACTGTACTTTATACGTTTCATAATAACATAATACGCATACCATTATTTTAAATACAATAACGCTTATTTCAGTGACAGTAATAATATTACAATTTTATTTAGTTTGATTTTAATAAAAAAATTATTAGGAGAGAAAATTAGGAATATATTTTCCAAGATATCATGAAATCTAACCTCAAATGCGTATGAAAAAGTGTTAGGTCTTTTAGCATCATTACAATTTGTTGTATATTTCCTGTAAAGATAAACAAATTTTACAGGATAATAGCCATTACAACAAAGTATCTATTTTATTTTGCACAGTCTCTAGAATTGAATCTTTCCTGCCACTCTGTATATTTACAAATAAGCAAATGCTACCTTATTCGGCATGTTTCCCGAGTCTAACAAAAATTATTGATTTTCGTATTTTTTTTATTTCGTATACATTATCTATTACAAATCCGCTAAAGTTAGTTTTATAAAGAGCTTAATCTGCCAAGGATGTGATCTATATCTACGTGAATAGTTTGAAGAATAAATTAAAATATTAAATTTATGCTCCTGCAAGTTAGTCTGTTAGTTTTATTTGGTAAATATTCAATAATATTTATGATCAGGAAGCAGATGAGAATTATTGTTTCAACGACACTATTTATAAAAGTTATCTAATCTTCTAACCTGATTTGTTAATTAGTGTACACACTTATAATTTTTAGGTGAAAGTTAGGATGGCACTTAAGTCTATACTAGGAGCGTTTATATATTAGGCGTGTTGTCGTGTTTAAATATTATATAACTTACCATTATTAAGTGCCGTGTTACATTGAATATAATTAAATAGTATTGCGAAATTTTTTTGTGCAACAAATATTATCACCTTTAAGTGGGAAACACGATACAGTAAACAGTGCAAATCTAAACATTTATTTCCTAAACGCTGATTATACCCGGGATTTCGTTGGACCAGATTTGTTCTCAAGCGAGTTGGACTGTATGTCGTTACAACGGCATCGTTTACCAAAGTTATCTAAAAGTAAATATTTTCAACCTGATTCGGTAATTATTAATCATCAGGCTCGTCTGAAGTGTATATGTACATACTTATAATTTTTTTTGTGAAAGTTTAGATGACACCTAGGTAGCACCTGTCATTGTATATATACGAGCCTTTATATATTAACCGTGTTAACATGCTTGAATTAATATTATAATATAACCTACTATTAGTTTAGTGTTGTATTACGTATAATTATACAATTTTGTGAAATCTTATCACGTGATGTAAATTATCACCGTTTTTCACAGAAATATTATCAGACAATTACATTTTAACTAATTTCCTGCATACCAAAGAAAATCATTATACAGGGTGGTCCAAAGTTTACCTTTCAAACTTTAGGGGCTGATAGAGGAGCTCTAAATAAGTAGAAAAGTCCATAAAACCTTACTTCCTTAGGTGACTACTAACAAAGATACAGAGGGTTAAAGTTTTGCGAAAAACAAATGATTTTTTGTATAATTCGGAAACTATGAAAGTTATCGATTTTAAATTTTAGGGGCGGTCAAGCATTTTAAGCCTCTATTGTATTACAAAATCTTGTCTTTGAACTGCTACCAGAGGCGTCGTCGCAAGGGGGGGCAGTCAATTTTTTTGCCAAAACTATGTTACGCCACTGCTTTCTGCAGATAATTTTATGATGATTGGAATCTACATTCAATTTTG
>JABXWE010030779.1:0-21902 GCA_014611495.1 Limonius californicus
ATATGACACCATAATAAAGGATTTTTATGTTGACGACGTGTTAACGGGTGCGAACAGCATTGAAGAAGCGGTTGCAATACGCGATCAGTTAATTAGCGCTCTATCTAGAGGAGGGTTTGAACTCGCGAAATTTGCATCTAACAATATTAATTTGTTACCAAGTAAGGAAAAACAATCAAATCAAATTCTTATAAATTTAGATAGGGAATCCAATACAAAAACATTAGGTATATTGTGGAATTGTCATTCAGATGCATTTAAATACTTTATAAATGTAGACAATAAGCGAAATAAAACCACGAAACGAACCATTCTTTCAGTGATTTCACAGATTTTTGACCCACTTGGTCTAATAGGTCCAGTATTAATTAGGGCGAAAATTATATTACAAAGATTATGGTCCCTAAATATAGGTTGGGACGAAGCAGTACCATTAGATGTACACAGAGACTGGAATATATTTTTGGAAAAATTACCGTATTTAAACAATTTGACATTTGATCGAAAGGTAATACCCAATCAATATCCAAATTCAATACAAATTCATGGGTTTTGTGACGCCTCGGAAGGGGCATACGGGGCCTGTATATAAGAGCATCAGACATACATAATCAGCATAGTGTTACTTTAGTATGTGCTAAATCACGTGTAGCGCCGCTGAAAAAACTATCAATTCCGCGCTTAGAATTATGCGGAGCTTTATTATTATCACGTCTTATCCAAAAAATTACAAAAACAATTAATATAAGGTTCGACAAGCAATATCTCTGGACGGATTCTACTATCGTTTTAGCGTGGATATCGCTATCTAAAAACTGGAAAACTTTTGTAGGTAATCGGGTCTCTGAAATACGGTCGTTAACAAAGCCTGAAGAGTGGTGTCATGTAAAGACGGAGGATAATCCTGCAGATATCATATCACGAGGGACATCACCACAACAATTGCAAAATTCAAAAATTTGGTTTCATGGTCCCGAGTGGCTAAGTTACAATAACAGTCAATGGCCTAGTAATAAATTTCAAATTAATGAAAACGATATTATTGAACAGAGCGAACGTAGGGTATGTCTCGCGACGGTAGTAACTCCTGATTTTAAAATACTATACAAATATTCGACTTTTATTAAGTTACAAAGGGTCGTAGCGTATTGTATAAGATTTGTAAATAATTGCAAGAACAAGGAAAAATTAAAAGAGCATTTAACGGCATCAGAATTAAATTACGCTAACATAATAATAATTAAATTAGTTCAGGGACATGCATTTTCAAGTGAACGCACCGAACTGCAGACTAATAAGCAGATAAGCAGACACTCCAAGCTATTGTGTTTAAATCCATTTCTAGATGAAAACGGTATCATAAGAGTAGGTGGTAGATTAAAAAATGCAACGGTCAATCAAGATCAAAAACACCCGATCATACTGCCATGTAAACACCATGTTAGTAACTTGCTTATTATGCAGGCACACATTAAAAACTTGCACGGTGGGCCGCAAGCAACATTAGCCACACTACGCAACAAATATTGGCTGATATCAGGACGCAATGTTGTTCGTAATGTCATACATAAATGTTTAAAATGTTATCGCGTAAAACCAATTACCATGGAACAAATGATGGGCGATTTACCAAAACACAGGGTAGAACCCGCGCGCCCGTTTATTCATTCTGGAGTAGACTACGCCGGACTAATTTTAATAAAGGAAGGCCATGGGCGCTCCAGAAAACAAATAAAATCTTATATTGCACTGTTTATTTGCTTCGCCACGAAAGCAATTCATTTAGAATTAGTGTGCGATTTAACATCAGAGTCGTTTTTGAATGCACTTAAAAGATTCATGTCGCGCAGGGGCAAGGTGTCACACCTATATTCCGATAATGCAACTACGTTTGTCGGTGCCAACCGAGAATTAAACACTGATTTTAATAATTTATTTAATTCAATAACATTCAAATCAGGTGTTATTGAAGCCTTAACGGTTGACAACATTGATTGGCATTTCATACCGCCGAGGGCACCTCACTTTGGAGGTCTTTGGGAGGCAGGTGTTAAATCCGTAAAACACAATATTAAAAGAGTAGTCGGAGATGCTTCACTTACCTACGACGAATTGTATACATTGCTCACACAAATAGAAGCATGTTTAAACTCTCGACCACTAATCCCGTTAACCAGCAATCCCGATGACCTTTCACCTCTTACCCCGAGTCATTTCCTAATTGGAGACTCACTCATAGCTCCAGTGGAACCAAATATTACCACGGTATGCTCCAACCGGTTATCACGCTGGCAAAGAGTACAACAACTGTTACAGCATTTTTGGCAGCGATGGTCAACAGAATATCTAAACCATCTTCAAGTGAGAAAAAAGTGGCAACAAAATCCAAACACATCTCTTCAAATAGGGACTCTTGTGATAGTCCGCGAAGATAACTGCCCACCGCTACAGTGGTTGTTGGGACGTATAGCAAACGTACATCCTGGAAAGGATGGTGTTACAAGGACAGTGACGGTAAAAACTAAAGGTGGTGTAATTAAACGGCCAATAACAAAAATATGTGTAGTGCCAATAACAGATGGAACTTAATTAAGAGTTAGTGATAAAATGTATATTTATTATTATTATTCATAATCATCTTAAATTGTATTATAATAATCGATCAATTAGTATCAAATAGCTTAAGTAATCTTTGTGTTGAAACTATTATTTCAACGGGGGGCAGTATGTTGCGTCACAGCTACCTGCATCCGCATATTTCTTTGTAACTACGTACTTATTCATTTTTAAATAGTAATTGTGGTAAATAAAGGGCCTAAGCATGTGCATCATGTTGGGACCCAAATGAAAGCGCAGGTATAAAAACCCATGCGTCTACGCTTCTACGCAAGCTCAGCTAGAGTTTTGCATATATGCATTCCTGTACCAATCGTGGCAGTGTGCAGCCAGCATTTTTATAATAAAACATACAAAACCAAGCACAAGTATTTCATTAATGGTAGCTAGTGCTAAAGCAATCGCGTATAGTTAATACGCAACAGAATTAAATACCTGAATGTATGCCTAAAAGCATGTAATAACATCTAAATACATCATATATTTTTTTCTCTTACACACTAAACATTAATGCAACATGCACCCTAAACTTAACTAAGCGAAATGCGGTCGCCCCAGCTGATATTCGAACGCCCCAGCGGATCGACTACATTTTGCTATATGTTTAGGGATTATCTAAATCGCCTTGCCTGTTGGTATTCAATAGATAAATATCCGGCGCAAATTGAGACATCCCAATCAGGATAATTCAAGAAACTGGCCCCTATTTAATTTATAATTCTTAACGAATGTAGAGGATACATATTTTATATGTAACATCAACCAGAAATGATGAAAGTATTTGAATTTCGCAGATTGTTTCCGAAAGCCCCAATCGCTGTAAGCGGGTAATGCAATACCGCAAACGATGCAAATCCTTACATTTACATAATAAACGTTCGTTATTTCCAGTACCTCGTTGTACCTAAGCTTGTCTTCGTCTAGTTAAACTGTAACCTATTCTAAATTGCATTTTGCAAACACTGTGATCAGATTAAATACTATAGCTTAAATACAACTAATATACTTCTATAACTGCATATACGAGGTTTTCAAGTATGGGAAAGTTCAAGTGAAATGTTTTGTTGCTTCTAGATCGACAATCTACAACACGAATAACGATGAAATCACAGGAAATAATAATTATCTGCAAACTGCTTAGGCAACGTTTGACAATTAGTGGTCAAATGTCGCAACCGACTAATTCAGCGACAAACTCAGTCTGAGTTTTTCTAATTCCCTTGGCCAAAACATGTAGTTTACATTTTTTTTGTATATGAAACATTGTAAAATCGGTATCTGCGTAGATATCAGACGAAATATTATAGCTGTAGACACAAATAATGAACTTCTGTAATTGCGTGTACGGGGCTTTCAAGTGTATGAAATTTTGGATGTAATGTTTTGCTGCTTCTGGATCTGCAGAGTAAACGCTTAATAATCGCAGGAAATTATAATTATCTGAAAATAGCTAAAGCAACGTTTGACAGTTAGTTGCCAAATGTCACAACCGACTGATTCAGTGGCAGCACATTATTAGTTTTTCTAATTCTCTTAGCCAAAACATGAAGTGAAAACCTTTATTTTTATATAAATCCTTTTAAAATCGTTATCTCTGTACAGATAAACCCTCCCAGATGATTCTACCAGTACAGTACTTGACATTTCACTGTTTGATGTTTTCTTATACACCATTTATTCACGATTATCTATTATTTAGATATAACATCATTTTTGTGTGTTGCCAATTAGTTAGACATCAAAACACAGATTTCAAAATTCGTTGATCTGAATCGAACAAATCCTCTACAGTGCAACAAATAGTTAAAAACATACTTAAAAGCATGGTTATCGTTTTCGGCGACGTTGGTATGAAAGTTTAACGTACTTTGCCGAGTTTTAATTAATTAATTACAGTTTTAATTAAAGCATAAATTCCGTTATTATGTTGAAGTATTCGGTTGGCAGTTTACGAGTTCTATATGAGCTTCTCTGGATTAACAAAGCGTCTTTAAATTTTTACGAAGCGTAAACGTCGTTCGGAAATTTCTTGTACTATCAAGTCTGGCATACATTGCCCATTTTCGTTAGCAACTTCTGCACATTGGAGATAAGACCACCACGGCGATGTACGTAATTCAAAACCAAAAATAGAACCGCAGTACGGTAATGCGGCTCGTGAATGAATGCAGTGTTTGCTGCTACATAAAAAGTTCCTCTGTAGCCTCGAGTATAATACAACTTTATTCCCTTTTTGTTCTGTATGCTGTCACCATATAACATTATTTATGCTTTACATCTGTTATGTTTTAATTCCGTACCTGCACATTCACACGAGCACTCGCTTATGATTATAAATTAATTTAATTAAAGGCTATGTTGGCAATTATTAACGAGGTATATAGTATTGATTTTGTGCTGCCCTGGGGCTTGTTTATTCCCAGCCCTGGCTGTAGCTATCGCTGAAAAAGAAACTTCCCTAATTCAATTAAAGTTTATTGCATCACCATTAACATCTACTCGATAATGCAGGTGAGAAAGTAAAAATACAACTGCAGTTCTTCTCTCTTGAATGGCATTCTGTAAATATTCGACTTAAGCATTATATCACTCTGGCGCCTTGTTTATAATGTTACTTCAGCTTATTTTCATACAATAAAATATAATGCGATACAACAAAAGTACAAATACTTAAAAAATTGGACAAACATTCAATGCACAATAGCTGCTACTAGCGTTGAAACGATTTCAAGAATCTAGGAATCCGTATCACATAAAAGTGGAACAGTAAACGCAGTTGCCATGACAGGTTTACCCCTAGTGTTCCCATACGACAGGATTTGTGAAGCGTTTTCGAAAGCGCTTCAGATTTGCTCGAGCTTGTTAGGTAAATTATGGCCTTGTATCCCCGGGTGTTTCCGTACGATAGGATTTGTGATGCGTTTTCGCAAGCGCTTCAGATTTGCTCGAGCTTGTTAGGTAACTTATGGTCTTGTGTCCCAAAGTAGGCTCGTACGATAGGATTTGTGATGCGTTTCGAAAACGCTTTAGATTTGCTCGAGCTTGTTAGGAAAAGTATGGCCTTGAATCCCCCTAGTGTGCCCGTACGATAGAATTGGTGATGCGTTTTCGGAAGCGCCTCAGATTTGCTTGAGCATCTTAGGTAAATTATAACCTTGAATCCCCGAGTGTACGGTAGAATTTGTGATGCATTCCGTAATCGCTTCAGATTTGCTCGAGCTTGTTAGGTAAATTATGGGCTTGTATCCCCAAGTGTACCCGTGCGATAGGATTTGTGATGCGTTTTCGAAATCGCTTCAAATTTGCTCGAGCTTGGTAGGTAAATTATGGCCTTGTATCCCCGGGTGTGTCTGAACGATAAGATTTGTGACGCGTTTTCGAAAACGCTTCAGATTTGCTCGAGCTTGTTAGGAAAAGTATGGCCTTGAATCCCCTAGTATGCCCGTACGATAGAATTTGTGATGTGTTTTCGGAAGCGCTTCAGATTTGCTCGAGCGTCTTAGGTAAATTATAACCTTGAATTCCCGAGTGTACGGTAGAATTTGTGATGCATTTTCCGTAAGCGCTTCAGATTTGCTCGAGCTTGTTATTGTAAATTATGGGCTTGTATCCCCAAGTGTACCCGTGCGATACGATTTGTGATGCTTTTTCGAAATCGCTTCAAATTTGCTCGAGCTTGGTAGGTAAATTATGGCCTTGTATCCCCGGGTGTATCTGACCGATAAGATTTGTGATGCGTTTTCGACAACGCTTCAGATTTGCTCGAGCTTGTTAGAAAAAGTATGGCCTTGAATCTCCTAGTATGCCCGTACGATAGAATTTGTGATGTGTTTTCGGAAGCGCTTCATATTTGCTTGAGCATCTTAGGTAAATTATAACCTTGAATCCCCGGGTGTACGATAGAATTTGTGATGGCTTTTCGAAATCGCTTCAGATTTGCTCGAGCTTGGTAGGTAAATTATAGCCTTGTATCCCCAAGCGTGTCCGTACGATAGGATTTGTGATAACTCTTCGAAAGCGCTTTTGATTTACTCGAGCTTCTTAGGTAAACTATAGCCTTGAATCCCCGAGTATAAAAAATAATTTGTGATGCGTTTTCGGAAAGCGCTTCAGATTTGCCCAAGCATATTAGGTAAATTATGGCCTTGTATCTCCGAGTGTGCCCATACGATAGGATTTGTGATACTTTTTCGAAATCGCTTCAGATTTGCGCGAGCTTGGTAGGTAAATTATGGTCTTGTATCCCCAAGTGTGCCCGTACGATAGGATTTGTTATACATCTTCGAAAGCGCTTCAGATTTGCTCGAGTTTTTAGGTCAACTATGGCCTTGTATCCCCAAGCGTGCCCGTACGATAGAATTTGTAGTGCTTTTTGGAAAGCGCTTTAGATTTGCTCTAGCTTGTTGAATAAATTATGACCTTGTGTCCCCGGGGGTTCTGAGATACGATAGGATTTGTGATGCTTTTTTAGAAGCGCTTCAGGTTTCCTCGAGCTTGTTAGATAAATTATTGCCTTGTATCTCTTAAGTGTATCCGTACGATAGGATTTATTGTGCATTTTTGAAAGCGCTATAGGCTTCTTCCAACGTGTTAGTTAAATTACAGTTACGTTCGTGGAAAGTTAGTAGATTGTGTTCCGGATTTTATTATAAAATGTTTCTTCTAAGTGATAGCATTTATCTTTTGCTTGAAACTTCTTTATATAGAGTTAAAGAAGCAAACAGGAAAAACACTGCAACACTGCAAGAACATTCAAATTATCGCTTGCTTTAGCCTGTCTGCTGTCGTTTGCTGCTCGGTTTTTGGTCTCGTGCAGTTTTAATTAATTGACTAGAGCTCGCTCTATCAACATTAGAAATTTATGGATATCTTCTATTTTCCTATTTTAATTATTATTATATGAAAATAATATATTTGACAGATATGGACGGATTTTATACAACCTCTGTCAAGATATTTAATTCACAGCGCAAGCTACCTTAAAGTTCAATATTCTAGCTATCGCTAAGTTGGAGTTTTGTTTCTCGAAGAAATATCGCTATTCTGTCATAGAGAACTCATAAAAAGACGGCCGGATACATACACATTAAGATACCAAACGACTATTTTAAATATGTTTTCAGAAGGAAGAATTGTTAAACTTGTACAGTTATTCAAGAGTTAAGATACAAGTAACAGATTTTAGGATAAACTAAGAAATCGCCACAAGAATGCTTTTGGGGTTAGAATTTTGTACATATAATATATCTCGCAATATGTAAGCATAGCCTGCAGGCGTTTGAAATTCTATGAATTAGAGGGAAGCCTTTTTCAAAACAGAGTAATGACGTCCCTATCGGAAAGTGTTTGTATTGATACTTAATTGTTGTTCTACACACGCCTTTATTTAGATTGAATCCTGTTATTGCTTTAGATGTGACGCAAAAACTCTATTGTAGTGATAACTAGACCCTCTGAGGGCAGTCTGTATTTTACCAATTATTAAACATTTTGAAATAGCTCGTACAGAATCCCATCAGGTCTGTCGAGTAATTCAAACACTCACTTTCACTTACTACGAAAAACTAAGAAGCTTAACGGAAAATCGAAATCCCTGCGGATGTTGTGTTTAGAATAAATATTTTTGATTTTAGAGTAAACAACCATAGCAACTGAACCACACTCTGATAGCGACTGAATACGTGTAGTAAATTATAAACTGTATGGGGTAAGCAAAGACAAATGCTGATGATATTGTTATTGTGCTCCTTATAACCTTGGCCAATTATCTTCTACAATGGCCAACGTACATTTAAATATTCACTGGACTTTAATTTCCCCCATAAGTGGTATACAGTTGTGCACTGAACATTTATGTACTCTCCTGCACGCGTTACATTATTTTGGAAAAGTCTTTAATATCCAATATAGCAATTTTTACTGCTCTCGTTCGCATTTGAATCGTCGATGTATGCGTGAGCTTTAAAAAGAAACATTATTTTCCAATTTCGAGAAGCTTCCTGTGTGATATTCACCGTTTTCCATGTTATTATTGAGGTTTGAGCGGGATTTGCGACTACTTTCAAGGGATTGCTTGTGGATTTAGACAAAAAATTATTTTTTCCTCTTCTGAATAGATATCATTCTGTGAGTTTAAAACGTAAGATTACAAACCCATGTTTATATTGCAGTGTTATGAGATAATTTTGAAAAAAATTACAAGAATTGCCTGAAATTAGTATTCAGATACATAAATGATAACGTGATTAGTAATTGTAAAAATAGTTACGTCAAGTTTTATTATTTTTTAGGTGATTCGATAAATGCATTCTAAAAATATATATCATATTCATATGAAAGTTTAAATTACAACAAAAATACAAGTTGAATTGCTGTTAAATGTAATTCTGATGCCCCAAATCAGACATCTACTACTATATTGTAAAATGTTACAGACAGGGTTTACCAGGTCGGCAAACTGCCGGAAAGCATATTTTACCAACCATTATGTTACCAGTATGGTATTGCTAAAATAAAAATATTTTACTACTATATAATATTGTTAATATCCCAAACATCGTGACTTTCTGAACATTTTTTAGATTTTTCTAATTTTAAAAGTTAATCTTAATTTTGGATTAAATGATGATTGAGGCGACCTAGGAAAGCCTGATATATATATATATAGGTATATAAAAAATTTGACATACTTCTTTCTTTCCAGTTCTTCGAGACGAATTTCGGGTGATGCCCACCGATACTAGAGTAGCTGCAGGTGAAACTGCTTTACTTCAATGTGGTGCTCCTAAAGGTCATCCAGAACCCAGCATTATTTGGAAGAAAGACAGTAAAGAAGTGGACCTTGATGGCCGGCGAATTCGAATCGTAGATGGGGGAAATCTTATGATTTCCGATGTTCGACAACACGACGAAGGGCGCTATCAATGTATGGCTCACAATGTCGTGGGATCCAAAGAAACGCCACCAGCAGTACTCACCGTTCATGGTATAATTTCTCGTTACTGTTACAAACTAAATACGAAAACAATCAGTTTCTAAATAGAAATATGCTTTCATAACGTTGTTGTTTATTACATTTCAGTAAAACCATTTTTTAACAAAGAGCCGCAGGATGTCGTTACTCTGGCGGGGCAGAGGGTGATTTTTCACTGCGCTGTTGATGGTGAACCGGCTCCAAACGTTCTCTGGCGAAGAGAGGATGGAAAAATGCCTATAGGAAGAGCGCGAATTCTGGATGATAAATCGTTGCTTATTGACAGTGTTCAAACCTCGGACGAAGGGTTGTACATTTGCGATGCAGAGAATTTGGTTGGCAGCGTTACTGCCAGGGCTTCGCTTGCAGTTAATTGTAAGTTGGAATTTATATATAAAGCTCGAATAGTAGAACCCGATCACGTTTCGCGGTCCGTCAAGTGGTCATGTCAAGCATCTCCAATGGAATACGAATGATTATCTGCGCCCCACTTAATCAGCCAAAAACAATGGTACTGTCAGTTCCAAATCGGTTGTCTTGTTATAGAACGAGTTATGCTATTTTTGTTCTGGTATTACGCACTTTTAGGTATTTGACTCCACGTGTTATTTGTATTCTGTCTTCTAGCTGTTTTTAACATCACTATCCGATCAATTCAGTAAATATTTGTAATCATTAAAGCAAAACGATTTCTTTATTATTTACATAATTCATTTACACAATTGTATTAACTCCATGGTGTATACGCTACAGTAAGCAAGACCAATAAAAACTGCTCATCATAACTAACTCATCCTTTATTTGTTGTAGCACCTCCAACATTTATTGAACGACCCCGTGATCACAAAGTAAGCCTAAACGGCATAGTGGAATTCCATTGTGCTGCAACTGGTAATCCACGTCCTTCAGTCTTTTGGAGTAAAGAAGGCTCCCAATTGCTCATGTTTCCGGATACGTCCTATGGTCATATGCATGTTAACGCCCATGGTACATTAAAAATCCAAGGAGTGCAAAGGGAGGACGCCGGATATCTTGTCTGCTCAGCTCTTAGTGTTGCTGGATCCAGTAGTGTTCGAGCATTCCTCCAGGTATGTTTAACAATTATGTCAACAATTACTTTTTCTGTACTACCACATTTGTAGGTTACTTCTGTAGCAGATCTTCCTCCTCCGATAATACAAATAGGGCCCGCCAATCAAACCTTGCCCCTTCATAGTATGGTTACATTGCATTGTAAAGCATCTAGCCCCGAAGGAGAGCAGCCTAAAACACGTTGGTTGAAGGATGGAAAAATTTTACAAATCAATGATCTTCCAGATAGATATTCCATAAGTTCAATCGGGACCCTCGACGTTGATGGTATAAAAATCTCTTTCTCGTGTTTAATAATTATAGTATAATTGTGGTTGTTTCTTTAGATTTACGCTTAGATGATTCAGCCCTTTACACGTGCTCTGCAGTTTCTGAAAGCGGTGAAAGTTCTTGGTCCGCATCTTTAAGTGTGGTTGAGGGGTCCTCTGTTCCTCTGCATCGGAGTCCCGATCCATCCACTTTTCCACGAGCTCCAGGTAAGCCGCGCGTTCTCAACGCCACCGAGTCCAGCATTAGCCTTTCGTGGGACGGTGAAGACGAAGAAAGCAGTTTGGTGGGATACACTGTCGAATATTGGAGTCCGGACCTTCAAACTGGGTGGGTTGTAGCAGCCCATCGCGTGCCTACTCCCTACATGGTAGTGCGCGAATTAAAACCAGATAGTTCGTATGTGTTCATAGTGAGAGCTGAAAATGCTCATGGACTCTCTTCTGCAAGTGCAGTATCAACAACCGCGAGAACGTTAAGCAATTCACGTTCAGTGCCCCGTTCGGAGCTTGATACCGCAAGATCCATGCTAAGTGAGAAAATAGTCGAATTACGTGACGCACGACCCTTATCTTCAAGTTCGATAAAGTTAGTGTGGGTGTTAAGCGCCCCAGATTACGTAGAAGGCCTTTACATTCGGTTTCGCGAGCTATCCGGAGGTTCTCATAATTATAACATATTAACTGTGTTAGATGTCCAAAGTGGCAGCTATGCGGTGACGAACTTAAAAAAGTACACGAAGTACGAATTTTTCATTTCACCCTTTTACAAATCAGTGGAAGGGCAGCCCTCTAATTCGCAAATTTCGCAAACGTTAGAAGATGTGCCATCAGCACCGCCTGATAGCATTACAGCTGGATTATTTAACGACACTGCAGGTTGGGTTCGATGGTCTCCTCCACCTCCACAGCACCATAATGGTATTATAGTTGGCTACAAATTACAAATTAAAGGAAGTGCCGTCCGTTCGTTAACGATGAATGCTAGTACCACATCTGTTCTAGTAAGCAACCTTACCACGGGTGGAACATATAATGCGAGGGTAGCAGCGTTAACACAAGTGGGCTTAGGTCCATTCTCAAACCCAGTACCGCTTCTGACAGCACCACGAGCCCAAAGCCCAAGAACTTTGGGGCCGTTAGTACCACTAGTTCGACAAACATGGTTCGTTGTTCTACTAGCAGTGCTTGCTTTGTTACTCCTGGTGGGAACTGGAGGTTTCTTGTATTTAAAAAGGCGCCAATCGTTGAATAAACAGCTGGGCCACTTAAGTGTACCAGTAGTAAATGCCACCCAACTAAACGCTAAAGAAAGCCTATGGATCGACAGAGGTTGGCGTCCTGCAGATTGTGATAAAGATTCCTCTATACCTTTAGCACCCCAACCAGCAGACTATGCAGAAGTCGACACCAAGAGTATGTCGACGTTTTATAATTGTAGAAAATCTCCAGAGAATCCCACTCCTTATGCAACAACAATGTTGTTACCGCCACCCACTTGGTCTGAATTGATTCCTCCACCACCGGATCATCCACCTCCAGATTGCCCTCGGGAAAATCCTCCAGCGCCTCCTCCTCGTGGGGGAAGTAGCTGTGGCAGCGGAGGAGGTTACGCCTGTTACGCGGTACACATTCCTAATCAACCGGTAAGTCAGTGCAGTAATAGAATTCCGCAATATCCCCGAACGGGTTCTTGCGGCAACTGCGATGCTCACTGTTCCTTAGCTAGTGGCAGTTCTGGCCGTCGGTCAACCCCGAGAGGTCATTATCATCATTCGCACAACTGTGATAATAAAGTGTGGGGCAATCACTACAATTGGGACGACGGTGACGCAGATGTTGAAACTGATAAACATTCGTGCTCGAGCAGCCACGATACTACGTGCTCATGTAGTGAGTCTTCTTGTTTGTATGCTGAAGCAGGACCATCGTCAACGGCCCGGCCACCACCTCCGCTGCAGTGCCAAATGAAGCGGTGTCTAAAGTAAGTGAGTGCGGACCAACTGATTTTTTTGAACTTAAACAAATTCGCTTCTATTAAATGTAGTGAACAGTTCATAACGATGACTTCAAAAATGTAATTGCTTGAGTTGGCTGTCGTCGCCATCAATAATGTGTTAATTTTAATTTGTTGACTAGTCGCTAGCTATTTAATTGTTCTACTGAAATACAAAATAGTTTTGTCTTCCTCTGCATTTCAACTGTAACGCTTGTTATTTCTGTAACTTGATAAGCCCATTGATCGCATTATCCGCAAGGAAAAAATGTGGAAGCTTCACGTATGACCCTGCTATTGTATACGTTATCACTTATCATCGAAGAAAAATCTGTCCGCCACCCAACCATTTAAACACTATTCGCTTAATAGATGTGGATATTTCAAATGAATATCCGTATCAAGAATATACATTCACTGCATTATGCTCAACGTACTTAGTAATGATGAAAAAATTTTATAGATAAAAACGGAAGTTTAATGTTAAATCATTCCATTGCAGTGGTCTTGATTTCGGAATATATAGTTTTTCAATCAGTAAAATAAACCCGTCCGCGTATCTATTTCTAAGATATCTTTTCATCAATATTCATTATTTGTTTATGATTTTATTATATAATAAAGGGAAAACCAATGGCGGCTCGTGGATTCCGAAACCGTTGAAGCGTAAAGTGCTAACCTTAAAATCGCTTCAGCGCTAGTGGCGTGTAATATATGAATAGAACTTTCAATTAATTCATGTTTTAATGTTGTTGATATGCACATTATTATGTATACTATTAGTGTTAAAACAAACTACAGTAAAAATTGTATGCAGCGGCGCATATAAATGAAACGTTTTACCATACGAACCGCCACTGGAAAAGGCTTCTGAAAACTATAAACAGCAACTTACACAAATCGTTACATAAAATTGATTTACAGTAAATTTTTTATTAGGTGAGTGGACGGCATTTTACACAATTTTGTTAAACGCATGTGGACGTAAACGCTTTTGTTCGTATCATTTTAGAAACTTATTAAAACTTAGTTGCCAAATTTTGAACTTGATACAATCTCGACTGAATTCCTATTATTCTTTAGCAATACTGTAACAAAGTAAAAGTCCTATGTAAGTAACTGTTAAAGATTGTGATCTAGGTTATTATAGTGCGTGGCGTGTAAATAGATTTATTGATATGAACGAAATAATATTTGTAATATTTGTAGAAAGGCCACCTATTATATTAATAGTGTAGATATTATTTCTCTGTTTTGTTATTTATAATGAAATAAATCACTTAATGATATCAAAAGTTAAATCTTCGTTTTATTTATAGTGTGTAGTGAAAAATAATTCAACTCTTCTAGTTGATTTTAAACAATCTACAATAATTTCTTGTGCAGCCTCGTATGCCGAAACGTTTATACAGAGTGATCAAAAACGCATCGTGGTTGCCTATGAAAAATCATCAGAATTTTAATTAGACGCAGATTTATGAAACCAGTTTATAAAATAATTGCTTCAGATAACAAAATAAGAATTTAGTAACACATCTGTTCAAATTATTCAAAGGAAAAATAAATATTAGCAACTTGGTGGTGTCAAAAAACCCCTATTAGTGATGATAGTTCTACGAATTCTAACCTAATCAAAGGATCTGTTTTATTAATACACACTGAGATCAAGTTTTTTTGTCGCTCTGTATCTAAGGTTGCTAATTTATATAAAAGTCACCAGAGGAGTTACATCCTGAAGCGAGCTGATAACAGTAATAGCAGATATAAGGTAAGTTTCTTGTTGCTATAATTTAAAGATTTAGTTCGTAATTGTTTTATGTTCCTTAGTGATTTTCACTCTATCGTATAACTTTAATATAAGTCTTAATATATTTTTCGCTTCCTGCATTATTTACTAATTTGTTGTAAATACTTTAAAATCTTGTCTGTATTAACCAAAATATAGGAAGGAATTGAACCAGATGTGCAAGTATTAGGGACCTCGGTGGGGCAGTGTGAATACACGCTGTCAGGTGACATTAAAATGCGGCCGATGTGGTCGAACCCCGACTGAGACGACCGTATTTCACTATGTAACGGACGCCCCCACCGCTCTGAAGTAATGCGAAAGTGGGTGGGGGGGGGGGCGGATGATAGTATGAAGGAATGGAAAGAAAAGATATACAAGTATAGCGTAAATTATTAAAAATGGTTAGCCATATTAAGATCTGTCTCTCTCAGTAAGTCTTCAGTCTCTTGACTGGTTTGACGCATGTTTCCAATCTCGTCTTCCCTCAGATTTTCTCTTCATTTCTTCATAGTTACGCGCGCCCATGTCATCCATAATTTGTTTAATATATCGATTGCGTGGACATCCCCTAGTTCTCTTTCAGTTCTAATTCACGCTACCTCGAAATGTATTCCCTGCATGAACTTTCTGTAGCTCTATAGGTTTTTGGAAGAACCTTGTTATAAAACCCCGCGCTGGAAAGCTTTCTATTATTATCCGAACTATACTACGTTACTTAACAAAGTAGATGCCTTGTACGAGATCACTTCCTTATAATGTAACTGTTATTGGAGATTAGCAGAAATGCGGATGTCTATGTTCCTTCACTATAGTTTCTATCCAACTTTAATCTCATCTATTCGAACAGTTTATTAATTTTTAAACCCGACATCTTTGTTATGACGCATGTTATGCCAAGTTAGTAAAACAGTTAGTAAGTCAGAGTTTGTCTGTCTCATACTGTTTCAATTATAGTTGCTAAGTTGAGAAGACAACAATTTGACAATATGGCAAATATAAGCAATGCGTACAACACTTCTGTTTCTAATCATTTTATTCAACAGTTCACCTACGTCAGATATACAGTATAACCAGAATATTTGATTTGATGTTTGAAGAAAATTGCTATTAAGATTTTACATTCTTAAAAGAAAAAATAATGTTGATGCCGCTTCGTAGGAATTTGCTCTATTGCGACCAGAAAACGTTATGTATTAATTAGCTCTATTAATATTACAGTACGTAGATACGAGGTATATTCAAAAATTTCCGAGAATCGCGCTATTATTATTATATAGGGTGTTTAAAAAATACGTTCCGATATTTTACCCACTTATAGATCTCATCAATACAAACAAAAGAGTAATAAACATGGGTTTGAAAATCAACCGTTTTCAACATACAGCCAAATTATTTACGCAGAGTAGTAATGCAGAATCGTATTTATCAAGTCTGCTACGGAAGTGGATAAAACAACATTTGTAAGTGTCAATATTGTTATTGTTGTTGGAATATGTATACCAACGCGGAAATGGCCGATATGCATTTCGTAATGGTAATTCTTATGAGGCACTTCGCTTGTATGCCGAAGCATTTCCGAACCGGGCACTTCCGTGTGACAAATTTTTTACAAATTTGCATCAACGTTGATCCGGAGTTGGCGCATTTAAATCAAGGTGGTAGTCGGCCTAGATCAGTTTCTACTCCTGAAGCGGAACTTAACATTTTAAGGAGGATTGCACCAGTACTAGAAGACTCTCTGCCGCAACAAATATTAATTTTTCCCTAATTTGGAGAATGTTACGTGAGGAGCATTTGTACCCATGCCATATTCAAAGGGTACAGGCTCTTACTGTGGCTGATTATGCTACACGTCTGGTGTTTTGCCGATGGGCACTGACAAGAGTTGCGGAAAACGCAAACGATGTTAGTGAAGTCTTACTTACTGACGAAGCTAGTTTCACAAGAAATGGCATTTTTAATTTCCACAACAGCCATGTTTGGTCAAATCAAAAGCCTTGTGCTATTATTGAATCGAATCATCAACAACGATTTTCACTTAACATTGGGCTAACTATTGTTAGACGATGTACCCCTCATTCATAGAGTGAATATGTGGTTGATGCACGATGAGGCTCCTGCACATTTTTCAATCATGGTCAGAAGTTTTCTAAACGATAATTACAACGGCAGGTGGATAGGGAGAGGGGTCCAGTTGTGTGGCCACCTACTTCTCCTGACCTCAATCCGCTCGACTTTTGTATTTGGAGGTAGTTAAAGTCGTTAGTTTATTCAAGCCATATAAATAATTTAAACGAATTGCGAGAACGAATAGAACATGCCTGCCAAACTTTTCGTATGAATCCGGGAATCTTTAAAAGAATACTGCGTTCATTTTTACGGAGATGCGAAGGATGTGTACAAATGGAAGGAGGACATGTAGAACATTTACTTTCATTATTTCTAGTTAAAATGTTTTATTTACACGGCTATTTGTTTTAATGGTTGGGGAACTTATTGAAGTGAGTGGGTAAAATATCCGAACATATTTTTTAAACGCCCTGTATATTTCAAGATTTAAAATCATCTTAGAGTACCTTTTTTATCATTTGCTGTAGGTTTCTGCTATTACTGGCAACATTTCCTGAAGTGTTTTCTTTGGCACAACTTCGAAGTGTTGTAGCGTTGGCTTTAATATCAGCCAACAGCATAAACACTCAACTATTATCCCCATTTTGAGTTTTGGAAACGGAAGGAAGTCACGCGAATTAGTATCTGGCGAATATAGCGATCTTTTAAGGAAATACTTTTTCCGTCAATTACTGTAGCACCACAAGAGAGGTATGATAAGGCGCATTATCGTGAATGCACTTTTCCCGCCTTTTTGGCTGAACATTTGTCTGGAACGACTAAATACTTTAATACAGGCACATGCTTGTGTTGCAGCACAATTCCTTGATATTACACAGCAAATAAATGTAACCTTCCGCTGCCCTGACCTGGCAAAGCATGGGGTGTTTCATTACGTTAATCGTTTTGGAAAGATTTAATTATATACGTGGTTTTTTCCTGAGGTAAAAAAAATTTCTGCGAACTGTTCAGATTAACATATAGGGAGGACTGTTGCTATTACGATGTATTAACGTGTTTTAGACTTCTTGAGGGTTAGCAAATGCAACTGATACAGTGGTGTTAAAAAGTTTTGCATCATTTGTGGAAAACTCGTATTAAAATGATTTTTTAATGTTGGTTGCATCGACCTCTCTGCGGCCGCTGTAAGAATGGTAGTGTTCGTATTGACGGGATGCGTTTCTCAACCCTTTTTGCACTCCTACCAGACGTGATAGCATCTTGAAGAAAGCTGATTCCATAGATACCACTGGGAAAACCTGGTTGCTACAGTAACGCATTCCGAGGGTCCAAGGAATTTATGGATACAGTGGAATTCTTGGAAGCTGCCACTACAATTTCTTTAAATTGTATTTTAGCAAATCACCGTACATATCTGCACAGATATTCCACCACAGTTGTATGCTGAAGCTAACGGTTCCAATTTGGGCTGGTTAAAGAAAAATAGATATAAATATAAATTATGGTACGTTTTATTATTGTAATTTAAGTTAAAATTTGCAATATTACAGAACATTTATTAATGTAAGAATAATTTAATACATTATCGACCAGCCCTTGTACTTGATGGCTGATTTGCATCTATTATTCGTGGGATTTACCAATTTTCCAAGTTCTTCCTTGAAGATACAATGAAACTAGGCATTGATAAGGGCTTCGAATAAGTAGGTGTTTTGTCATTTTTTCCTGGTAATTCTGTTAGCTATCCTTTGCGACTAGTTTTCGATATAATTAAAGTCTGAATATTGCGCTGGCCAGTCCATTTTATCACTTCGAAAATTGAACCACTTTTACTATACGGCAAGTTATGTTGTCATCCTGGAAAATAAACTTTCCTTGCCCAAACAAATCTTTCCCACTAGTCAACATCCTTATTCCGCAGTACTTCGTATTTGTGGCATTCACCATCCCAGAGACTACATCAAGTCGATCAAGTCTTTCGGCAGATATGGATACCCGTACCAATGGGTATTTTCTTGTTGGAAGTACACATTTTGGTGGAAATGTTTCCCCTGGAAACCTTCTGATATAAGTACTTATCACCAGTATAATTTTTTATATTAAAGATAAATTCATAACTCAATGGCATTTTTGGCCACCGTTCTGGAGGCCAATGATGAAGTTTCTTTGCCCATCGCAAATTATTGAGTCTTTGTGTCTCGGAAAGCAGTGGTTTCTGACGTACTCTACATCCTCGGTGTCTAAAATTAAGTAGTTTTCTGCTCACAATAGATTAACACAAACTTCCACTGGTACCTTTGGACATCATCTCTAGCAATGGTTATTTTTGGTCGGCCACTCCGGGGTTTATCTTAAATTTTTCGAATTTCGGAATATTTCCTAATTACTCGACGACGGTTGTTTGATCACACTGTATCTTATTAGGATTTCATCAGATAATTTGATTTGTTCCTGGACATGGTGCAACTTTCATTAACGTATTAGTGACGCCTCTGTCACGATTCTTTGCGGTGGCTTCCTTATGTGCATTATTAGGGAGTTCGGTAATAACGTTTACTGTGGAAAAGCCGTTTGAAGATAATATGCGTGCTGTTATTCAATTTTTAGCCGTCGAAGGCCGTCAACCGCTAGAAATCCAGGCGGGAATGAAAGCTGTGTATGGTGACTATAGGTATTCTCGCACCGCGTGGTTGGGTGGTGCAGAACATTTCTACAAGGAAGAGACGCGACTAAAGATTTGGCTCGTCCAGGATATGTTCGTGTAAACTTCAGATAAAAATGCGAGGCGTTTAGAAACTGCTTTATGTACAAATAGACGCATTAAAGCCAGAGAACTTTCTGAAATGATGAGCGTCAGTATAGGAAGTGTTAATTCCATTGTTCATACTCCTGGTTATCACAGAGTTGCTGTTCAGTGGATTCCACAGCTGCTTACTGATGACCAAAAGAATTTTCGTTTGGCATTTGATACACTACTAAGAAGAACGCAATACCTTCTTACACCGGATCGTTGCCGGTGATGAATCTGGGTGCTATCACTATGAACCGGAATCGAAGCGTTAGAGTATGCAGTGGAAACCGAACAAAACCAGATTTCTAATTTCAGCGAGAAAAGTACTGTTAAACGTATTTTTTGAATATGAAAGTGTATTACTGTTGGATTTTAAAGAGCCTGGTAGCAACATCAATGTTGAACGATACGATACAACATTTACGTGTCAGCATGAAGAATAAACGTCCCGGTAAAATCACAAACAGTGTCATTCTTTTGCATGATAATCCTCGCCCCCATGCAGCCCGAGTGATTCAAGACATTTTTACGCGTATTTGCTGGGAAGTGTTAGAACATCCGCCTTACAGTCCCGATTTATCCCCATGCCACTTTCATGCCTTTGGCCCGTTACAACAATCGCTAAAGGGACAGCGGTTGACTTCGGAAGCTAAAATGCAGACTGCGGTTTCGTCAACAGTCGCAAAGATTTTACCAGCATAGAATCTATAGATAAGTACGACAGTGGGGGGATCCCCCTGTCTTAATATTACTGGACATTTTTTTATAATTGAGTTACAAAGAATTTTGTCACAGCCTCCAAACGTGTTTCTATTGAACAATCGTCGTAGTTAGACCACAAAAGGTATTTCTCACACAAATGAGTTTTTAAAGAGTAATTTCTAATCGGCTCAATATTTTTGGAATAATAAGTAATTAATTAAGGAGTTTAGGCAACAATGTCTGTTTCACTTTTTTCGAATGAATTTCGAGATCATAGTAAGCAGACAAACTACCGACATGATAGTAGTGATAAGATATTTAAACCTATTTTACAGAAATTGAGTCACTAACTTTCATTAAACTCCAAGATTCAATTAGACGTTTTGGTGATGCAGTACTTTTTCACACCACTGCTAACAATCGAGTCCTATAGCTTGAATAGTCAGATTAGTATTAGCCAAAGTATCTTATGTGTGATTTCCAAAAACTTGTTGAATGTACCGTTTACAAAATACAAAAAAAATCGTATATTTCACACAACTTATATTAAAATTTACACATCCAGCACAACACAATTTGTGTATCTACAGCTTTCCCTTAAAACACTTCTGGATTTTTCTGCTAATTTAGCACGTTTTTTGCTAAATATCCAGGCTGCCAAATAGCTAACTTCGTTAAAGCTGAGGACTAATGGATAGAAAGCAGGCTAAAAAAATGTTGGGTGGAGTAGCTTCCGCACTTCCGGCAGAAGGGGTGGCGATTTCAAACCCATTGTGTACGCACCACAGCTCGCCTCATTCTGGATTCATTTCCGATTGGGGCGGTTAGAAAAGCTACCGGCCATTTCGCAAGTTAATTAGTTTTAAATTCAAATAAATGACTCTGCTCGGCTATAAAATGAAACATTTTGTTGCTGGGCCCCTGAAATTGCCCTGATTTTAAAACTGGGGAAAATCAAATTCAATTCGTTTAAAACACAGCGAGAGTACGTTCCTTCTCTGTTTGTTTTCGCTTACTCTAGCAGTTTTAGAATAACTCTACGTCTACTACTATTTACATTTTTATAAGCTTGAGTTTAGTATGCAACGTGAAAAATTTAAAACTTGTAGCCATTATTTTGTTGTCCAGTATTTTCCACAACTGTACGTTTTAGTCAAATCAGTATTAAAATATGTGAAATTAATTATTAATATGTAAAGTACATTTCTAATATGTGAAATGAACTACTGATATTTTAAATTATACGTCAGAAAGACAGTAGCAATCCTCAGAAATGTTTCAATATACTCATATTAACACGAAACATTATAACCAATACCATGAGCTAGAAGTTTAATACTATACCACTAGTATATTTTATAAATTGTATTTATTTGGATTTATGCCACTCTGGTAATATTTTGTAGAAAATAGTTAATAATATTACTTCAGATAGTTTGCTATATTCACATATCTAGAAAATTCCCTATTTATTAATATGTGGTATATTATTGTTGAGAGTTCGTAATAGTAAATAATTTTTGCAGTAAGCAGAAAACGGCTATTGATTACAGAAATGCCAATACACACAAAGAAAATTACGTAATTATAAGATCTACTACGGTTTC
>JABXWE010030781.1:0-24839 GCA_014611495.1 Limonius californicus
CTAATATGTACTTTTATATTTACTTGTCAATTAATATGATTTCCAGTGAAGTAAGGCAATAAATAATTACTAAACATTATTTCAAGAAAAATAATCAATTCTTTGTAATACAAGGGAAATCGTATAGCATATCGATTGTGACAACATAATATAATTAAAAGTTTAGACTGATTAAAATTAAAAAAAAGTTGTGTGTACTAAACATAATCTCATTAGAGTACGTTTCGATGAAAAATAGTTTGTCTCAGCTTTATTCACACAATCGTACTTGTCATTTTTATCAACCACTGCTTTTTTTGAAGGAAAAAGTCAGAAAGCAAATTGAATGATATATCGTTTCAAAACTCGTTTTAATCTGCTATACCGTGTTAATTGCGCAGGTTTAATGCTATTTAAAACAAAATACATCTTAAACAAATGTAACGTACAGTTCTCGTGGAAAGCCGAGAAGCCGACAGCCTACGGGAATCGAACTCACCTTTATTGTGCCTCCCTCCTGTTTATAAAGCTTACAAAATCCATGCACACACAAATACTAATTACTCAATAATAAGACGCAGTTTTCAAACACATATAATCAAACTGTTAGAAATGACACAATACAAAAAAAGGACAACAAACGATGATCTCGTAGTTCAATAATAAAACTGTTGATTTGAACGTTCAGGGGAAGAACGCGCCGCTGATGGCGCACGATATTTACATTCTTCAAACAACTACGTGGCCAGAGGCGTCGGAGTTTACAAGCATAACACAATATAACAAAAATTACTTTTTACAATTAGTAGTGCAAACAAAGACAATCGGCGACTGAAGGTCGCTTCTTGTTGCATAAACAAAGTTCAATTACGTTGAATTTTGCAAGTTAGCGCGTAAAAGGTTTCTTTTCACCACACAAAAAAAACTAGTTCTTACCTTAGCTTCCGATGAAAGGGATAGAGAGAGCGATAGGCACAATTTTCTTCGCCGATATGATTCCAAAGCAATGAGTCCTATGAAACTGATTAAATTACAAAATTATTAAAATACTTGTTTTAATTTTTACAGTCGTACACTTTTAAACAGATGCGTCCTAGAAAAATCACAAAAAGTACCGGATACCCTTCTGGGCAAAACTGGAATAAAGAATTTTTTCGAGGTACCTCACCAACTTGTAAACTTTTTTATTATTATTATAAACATACTTTTAGGAAGTAACAGAAGATTTCGAATTGTGCTGGCCTGAACTTGTCTACCTCTGCATACTATCATTAGGTAAGTACTGCTAAACGTTACTTAGATTTTCTAAATGTTTTATTCAATTTTAGTATTTTCTGTCATCATAATGGTCCTATTCAGATTTGTAGTGGGAATTATGGTGTGGCTAGTATTAATTGGAGTTGCCTTAGCTTGTTTGATTGGAACTGTTTATTTATGGTGAGGATTTTTATTTTTGGTGAAGAAATTGAGATGTATTAAATCAAAACTTATTTAAGGATCTTGTGGAAACAATCAAAAGACGCCATAAATCAACCAAAATATCTAGCAGGCGAGGTTGAGTCTCGTAAAAGCTCAAGTTACCTGGCTTTTGCTATAATTGCCACTATTCTCACAGTTTGTGTGGTTTTAGTTATTTTGGTATTGAGAAAACGGATAAAGTTGATTATTCAACTATTTAAAGAAGCTGGAAGAGCTGTTTCCGCAATGCCTTTAATACTTTTTCAGCCAATTTTGGTAAGTATGTGATAACTGTTGTTGCAAGGTATTTTGTCAACATTATTGTTCTCAATCCCGGTGATCCTAACATGTGGAGAGCAACAAAAAGAATTCTAAAGCAATCATTTCAACACTTCGAACCCACGAAAACACATTCACAGACGATAAGGACAAATGGAAGATAAGGACAAATGTGAAATTTTTGCACAACAATTAGAAGAAAGATTCACCACTACATATGAGGATAATAATGCAGATAATGTCCAACACGTATAACAAGAGGTTCAAAACACCCTCCCAGATAATATAAATAGTATTTTCAGAACCCGTGTACTCATTCGAAAATAAAAAAGTACATTACACAGCTTAAAACTAAAAAAACACCTGGATCCTGACATGATATCTAACACAGTTCTAAAAAACCTGGAGTTATATATTCTTTGAAGCTTTCGCGGTTTCTCGAACTGTCAATATTACAATTTACTGTCGGCTCAGACCGCGTCGTCATCTGGGAACTACACCCAGCATTATCAGGTAAGGTCCGACCTGTAGCTTGTCTGCCTTTACAAGCATTTGCTCTAGAAGTTTGAGCAATATTTGTTCGTAGGCCCTGCCTGCCTAAACAGGGCCGTGTGCTTATATTATTCAAACCTTGGGGCGGACAAGGATTTGATCTTGATGTATTTTGTTTGCCAGGAGAATAATACTTAATCGGCTTATGCCTGTTAGCTGTTTGACGTTTTGCAAGACATTGCAGCTTGCATCTTCAGAGTCCTTTGTCACCATATTCATTTCTTCTATCGTTTTCCCTCTTGCTTTCCCTATCTCTTCTATGCACTTCGTCCAGGTGAGTCTCGGCCTTCCTCTTTTCCGTATCGTCGTACCTTTGGCTTCCATTACTTTTTTCGGTAGTCTGTTTCTGTCCAATCTCTGGAGGTGTCCATACCATTCTAATATCTTCTTCTCATTTTTTTGTGTTATCGTATGTTGTTTTACTTTTGCTATGATTTTCTCGTTTCTAATGTGTTCCATCTTGGTTTTCCCCGCTATCTTTCTAAAATACTTCCTTTCTGCTGCTATCAGTTTTGGTTTGTGTTTCTGTTGTAAAGTCCAGGTTTCGTTTCCATATAGGATCGTTGGTGCCACTATCGTATTATATATTGTTGTGTATACCCCCACCTTACTTAATACGTTCAACAACCAAAGAAAGAAATTACTGAGAATAACGTATTAAAATTAATGAAGGTAATTCACATCCAATACCACGGCTATATGAGACTCTCAGAGTAAATGCTGTATTAGGAACTCACTACAACTCTGTTTAATTTAGAAAAAGTAATAAATGTTTAATAATTTCCATAAATGATGTCTGAATTTACAAACCATTACATGGATGCTCCATAGTTTTACAAATTTTAAAATTACAAATTAAAGAAATAATAAACACAACTGAATCTTCTCGATTATAGTCAAATCTTAAATCACCAACCTTGTTCGACGCCACAAAAGCTAATCACCAACATCTTTCTTCAGCAGATCTTTCCAAACTGCTCCAAAACACTCCTGCCAGCTGTACACAGCTTTATCAACCTCCACCTCGGCTCAGACTGAAACTCTTTCCAATATTATCTTCTTACCAATCTTCTGATTAACCTTTAACACCAACTAACATCTCCAACTTCTCCTGGATGTAAATTGTAGTAAAACTTTCACAAGAAATTATTCTTGTTCAAGTACCAATTCAATGATATATCCACCACCCATTAAAAAAAACTTTATTCTCCAGCTTATAAAAACCTTTACAATCTTGTATGTAGAAAAAGAACTCGTTCAACAGCTATTCTATAATACCAAAACTTTCCATGTATTTGATCATTTCGGGGTCCACTTAATCTTTTCCACTTGCTTTATCTAATTTGATGTTTTCTGTTGCTTCTTCTATTTCCTTTATATCAATATTATTGTTCTACATTTCCTCCTCTTGTTGCATGTGTATATTTGCTTCCAGTGGCTGTATTTTATCATGTTCGTCCAAGTCGAATTTTTGGCTGTAGTGTCTTCACACTTCCATTTTTTCCGGGGTGTTTGTTTTGATTATGTTGTTTTCATCTCTTACGCCTAAGTCTGTCTTCTTTCTACTTCCTCTTAGTCCTTTAATTGTATTCTAGAATTTTCGATTGTTATTTCTGTTGCGGACTAATAAAAAAAATGTCTGCATCCCTCATTTAGTTCATTTCCAAAGTCCTCCCATGTTTTTGTTTGGCTTTTTCCATTACTTCTTTTGTTTACTTTCTTTTTTATCGCAGCATTCCTTGTCTTTTAAATTTAGAAAATGAGATATAAAAAAAAACAAATAAAAGAGATAATTGAAGTACACGGAAGTATGAGAGTGATGCGCAAAAATCTTGCAGTAGGAAACAAGAAAATACTACGGATGAAAGAACAAGATAGTAAAATAACTACAGAAAACAAAGAAATATTAAATTTAATTGAGGATTTCTATAGAAAATTATATGCAACACAATTACCACCTAATCGAGAAAAGAACAGAAAGCAAAGGAAAATTTTAAATGCAGGATCTGAAGACATCCCAGACATATCTATACAAGAAATAAAAAAAGCTTTGAGTCAAATGAAAAATTGAAAAGCTCCTGGCGAAGATCAAATAATGACAGAATACATCAAGAATGGGGGAGAACAACTTCTGAGCAAAATCCAATAATTATTTAATATGTGCTTAATAACTAGTAAATACCAAAGGGGTAGGTTAGTGCAGAAGTGATATTACTATATAAAAAAGGAGATAAGGAAGAACTGAACAATTACAGACCGATTAGCCTCCTGTCGCACATGTATAAATTGCTTATCAGAATAATCGCAAATAGACTGACTCGTAAACTGGACAATTACCAACTTATGGAGCAAGTTGGCTTCGCATCGTCTGCGTATGTTAGATTTGTTATATTTTCTCCGTCCACATTGATTCCTTCATCAGTCCAATGAATTTTCTTAAAAACATTTTCCAGTGCTAAAGTAAACAGCGCGGGGAAAGGGTATCCCCTTGCCGTACCGCTCTTTCTAATTTAAGTCTGTTTGTTACGCCATCCATTGTAATGTGTAATGTGGCCTTTTTATACTTCTGATTAATTGTGAGTAACGGGAATCAATGCGGCAGTCGTACAAAGCTTCAAAGCTAAATTTTAATTCAATACTTTCAAAAGCCTTTTCATAGTCCACAAAGGCTACTACTAGTAGGATATTAAATTCAGTACATTTTTCAATTAACAGCTTGATACTCTGCAAATGCTCGTTGGTGTCGTATCCCTTATAGTATTAATAGCCAAAAACATGGAGGAACTAGAAATGACCAGAAAGAAGCTCAATGTAGAATCAAAAAAGTTAGGCTTAAAAATGAACATACAGAAAACTAAGATCATGTCTAACACTCTTACTGATAGAGAAATTGAATTAGATGGATAGAAGTTGAAAAATGTTGAATCCTACATATATCTCGAAGATTACTAATAGCACAGAGAAGCATGGAAAGGGGAATGTTAGGCATCACAATGAAAGACAAGAAAGAAACACAGAAATCAGAAAAAGAACAGGACTAGAAGATATAGCTGAGAGAGCTGCAAAACGGAAATGTAGTTGGGCCGGACATGTTGTAAGGCAGGGAAGAGATAGTTAGTCAGGAAAACTACTCAAGTGGTGGCCAAGAATGCACAAGCGCAGCGTAGGCCGCCCACCTGCTAGGTGGAGCGACGACATAGCACTAGTAGCGGGAAAAAGATGGAGGCGAGCAGCAAGAGAAAGAGAAACATGGGAATTTTAAAGGGGGACTATATCCGCGAATGGATCTAAAAGTCAGAAAAAGAAGAAGAAGAACTCCATAATAAAGCATTTTCGGACCCAAGTCCATATGAACTTTTTTTCTTCTTTTGGTGTGGAGAACTCGCTCCCAGGGGCAAGAATTTTAGTTACACTCTGTATATGTTAAAATTTCAAAATTGTCTGTAGGACAAAATAATTGTGAAAGGATTAATTTCAAAGAAAAATGTAGCAAAATTAAATGTTGAATTACACTACATGTCATTATTCACGATTTTTATCAGCGACAGAGTTTAGTGGGCACTCATTTTAATATGCCAACGACCTCCAACGCAAAAAAAAACATTGTCGTAAAATACGTCTAGCATTTTAACTCACGCAACCCTTCTCTAGTACATTTATTTCCTTCAATTTTATGAAAGCTTTAAGCCATGTGATTTAATTTTTATACATATTTATAATTATATTCTAGACGTTCGGTTGCGCGACGGTAGCAGTGGCGTGCTGGATTTATTTTTCACTGTGGATAGAGAGCGCAGGCCACGAAACCGAAGTTCAGAAAAACTTTTACATTTACGAGAAGGATTTTTGGATCCGTCTCACTCGATGGTACAATATTTTCGTTACGCTTTGGATGGTCCAATTTATTATAGGTTGCCAGCATATGGTCATTGCTGGAGCCGTATCTGCATGGTATTTTACCAGGTAAACGTTTTCGTAAGATAAAATTATTCAAGTTGTATATTTTAATTATAATATCACTGAGCGCATTCTAATCTATACTCGAGATAGCGATATGTGTCACAAAAAGTAGATCTTTATAGTTTCATTGCTTAGTATGATGCAAAAAATTAACAGAGCACCAAGATGAAAACTTGGTTGCCTATAGGTACGAGGATGTATCAAAATTTAAGTTGCACACCCCCATTAAAAACGTACTAAAGGTATAAAAGATGAAAAGTATATTTTCTGAAATACACATCCTTATACTATTTTTCTACATAGTCACTTAATTTTTCTATACATTTTCCTGAACGTGACACTAATTTTTGTATACCAAGACAATAGAATTCTCCTCCAATTTTGCCGAGCCATTTTCCTATGTATTCTTCACCTCGTTGTCGTTCGCGAAATGCTTTCCTCCGAGCTCCTTCTTTATTCGAGGGAAGAAGTGGTAATCGCAGGGCGTTATAAGGTGGGTGTTGCCACACTTCCCACTTAACTTTCCGAAGAAGCTCCTGCGTAACGGCGACCTTGTGCGGAATTGGGTTGTATGCAGAAATATGACTCCTTTTTTAATGTCTGGCAGTACGTTTCGGAGTTTATTGTTGTCCCTTTCGACATGTATTCAGTATAAAGGGGTCCTTCGCTGTCGAAGAATACCGTCGCCATAACCTTTCCGGCAGACGTCGAGACTTTAAACTTTTTTGCTACAGATCAGCTCGGGTATTTCCAAACCATTGAAGCCGCTTTGTTTTCTGGAGTGAAATGATGCACCCACGTTTCATCCCCAGTGACAATGCGGCGTAAAAGATTTGGCCCCTCCTTCGAATACCGCTGAAGCAAAGACAGAGAAGACTCAAACCGCTGATTTTTGTGTGTATCCGTTAAACATCTGGGAACCCACCTTGCACACACTTTTCGGAAATTCAACTGCTCGTGAATGATAGAGTAGGTACACACTGCCATATGAAATGTTCAGCTATTCAACAATTTCTTTAATTTTTACCCTACGCTCCATTCCAATCTATTCTTCGATGCGCGAAATGTGATCGGGAGTCGTGGAAGTCGATTTTCTGCCCCTGCCTTCTAGAACTGTCAGATCAGTACGCCCTTCTTCGGACTGTTTACACCACTTCCTGATTGCTTCTCGAGTCATTGCATCATTTCCATAGACGGCTGACACTTCACGATGGATTTCAGTTGGATTTAAGTTTTTAGCCCACAAAAATCGCACGGTTCCGCGAACTTCTAATTTGGAGTATGAATCAAGCTGTCGCGCCATTTTGAATGATCGTTACTTTCAAATTACGAATTGTAAGTGTTTGAAACTTCACTAACAGGAAGAAGACAACGCCTGCCAGAGCACTTCTAAGTCGCTATATTGCTTGTATGAAATTCCGGTAGGTAGCGCTGAGTGCAACTTAAGTTTTGATACACCCTCGTACCTAACTTTAATTTAATCGCTATGGTAAAGTTGCACAACGTACAGCCCGACAGGAATACCATGACATTTGGAAGGTGCGCAGCACAGACCAAGACAGCACTACAAAATTCGGTGATGGTCACTCTGTGAAGAAATATTAGTTATTTAAATGGGAGTTTGCTGCTTGAAAGATAAGAAGCAAATACGCTCTTGGCCTACCATGCCACGTTGGCTACTGCGCAACTTTCTCTGCCATGGTATTCCTGCCGGACTGTACCTGAAATAACGATTTAAATATCTATAGCATGATGGGCTTATTCGTTGTGGTATTTTAATTGAAAATATGAAAACCACAACAAAAATTTGCATTTGCAGGAATAAAGATAGGCTTGATTCTCCAATTATTCATGGATTTTACAATTTGGTGAGGTACCATCTAGGATCTGTGTCATTTGGATCGCTTTTAATATCTATTGTACAATTTGTAAGAATTTGCCTCACCGTGTTACAAAAGTATCTCAAGACACATGAAGGAAAATGTGTGGAATATTGCATTAAATGCTGTCAGTGCTGTTTGTACTGTTTAGAGAAAATTCTAAAATATATTACCAGAAACGCTTACATTGAAATTGGTGAGTAGACTTACATGACAGTTTACAATTAGAATATAACAGCAACAACCGATAAAAATCATGAAAAAAAAAATATTGTAATCCTCAGTGTGATTAGAATCTCTTTTACTGAAAAAATTTGGCTTAATGTACGAGGATCATTTGAAAAGTTCTCTAAATATTATTGCTAACAGCCTTTCCGTCCTAGTGCTGGGCACCGGCCTTTTTTCTGCCACATGCTTCTCCTCAGCGCTAAGGAAAAAACACGGGGCACCTACAGTTTAAAAGACATAAATTCCAGAAAAGGTTTTTAGCATCAGAACCCCGCGGTTACCAACCCAGTTGAGGAATTGTGTGTGGTGGGTTAGCCCAAGATTTTTTATACACTGCCGTGGTAATGTTGGGGATCGAACCGAAACCACAATTGATGTTTGACCCAGAAAGCAAGCGCCCCAATAACTAAACTATCACCAGACGTTCTATACATGATATTAACAGTTCTAAACTTCCTGCAAGGAACTGCTCCATCCGTCGTAAAAACAACTGTATAATATCAAATCATTCACATGAAATAGATTTTCGCCAAATTAAAAAGTTAAAGAAGCAGCTGCATCACAATTTTTAAATTTGAAGTCAAAATCGGCACTGAAAAGTTCATTGTGAACATATCACAAAACGTATCTAACCCTACCTTTATATACAGATTAGACAAGAAAGCATTCAAATGCAAACATTTAAAAATAAGGTCAACAAACGATAAATTTCCGTCAAGTGATAAATCAATTGTAAATCTTCTTCTTCTTTTTTCTGTTTTAGGCATTTTATGCCTATCCAAAACCACGTTCTATAGGCTATCGCGCCATCTTTTGACGGGTCTGCCCACACTTCTTCTATCAGCGGGTGATATATCTCTTACTATTAATTGCAATAAACAAAGAATGTATAACAAATGATCGAAATGTCCACCGCCTTCACCCATGCACCCTCGAACTCTTCGCACAATTCCATTGTAGATATTGATTAACGTATACGAATGGCTATCAATTTTATTAATTTATTCCAATATTCTGTGGTGCAATTCAGTCAGGTCATGTATTGACTGCTGGAAAATGGAGTTCTTTAAATACGGCCACGGATAAAAATCGCATGGCGTGAGGTCGCAGGATCCAGCTGGATTAGGTATTGGTGTGTCTCGACTAATAATACGCCTATCGAAATATTCTCCTATCATATTTAAGATATCACGTGTAGTGTGAACCGTGGCCCCATCTTGTCGGAAAAACCCAAATTTGAGTTCATCATCATGAAGCTCTTCGAAAAAGGGTCGTAAAATCTCTTCTCGATCATTTTCAGCAGTCAACGTGCCTGAAAAAATCTTCGTTAATTTTTCAACAAATACACTTCTTCATCATCCTTTTACTTTCAAAAAAGTATGGTCCAACTATTCTACGCCTTGAAATGACCGCCCGCAATCCTATTATTTGAGGATGAAGAGGTGTTTGTACCATAAAATTAGACTTCTCCGAACTCCATAAAGGCATGTTTTGCGAATTATAACTTAGCCATCTAAATAAAACCAGGTCTCGTTTGTGAAAAGAGTTTACTGCAATAAGTCGTCATTGAGGATATTTAGGAACCACTAACAATATTCGACATCCTGAGGATAATCAGCTTCGTGTAATTGTTATACAGACTGCAAACGGTGGTGATACAAGTGGATATCTTGCTTTAATATTTTGTGGCAGGTACTAACGGACAACTGAACGTGTTGAGACAATTTTATGTTCCTGTAGCAAAAGTATTGAAAAGCCATTTTATTTGAAGAAGGCACGTTATCAAACTCAAACAAACGACGGTTAGAGATTACAGACAGTGAAATTGAGGTTCTGTAAAGAAAGATTCTGTTTTAGTTAAAATTATTAAAACATAAACTGACCTGTGCTTACATATTTCACTAACGGAATACACAATTTAGTGTTGAAAAAGACTGATTTTTCGAACTATAGGCAAAAATCCACAAACGGCACAAAGGCAAAAAGTGAGGCTAGGTTGCAATACCTGACGTGCGGTACGTTCATAATGAACTCTTCAGCGCCTACTTTGAGCAAAATGTAAAAAAACACGACAGAATATTTTGCAGGCCTTGGGAATCGGAGGCTTCGGAAGCATGGTTGATCCAAGCAAATAGATATTAAGTGAGAATATATCGAAAAATATGATATAAATGAATGATGTAAATCGTTTTCCCATTTCATTCCGAAAACATTTCAAATGATCCTCGTATATAACGGCGTTTTTATACATTTTAGTAGCTCTATATTTGTTTTGTGGTAACGGTCTCTGTATTTCTAGCTATCCACGGATATTCTTTTTGCCAAGCAGGACAGAAAGCCTTTAAAATTTTAACATCAAACGCTCTTCGTGTGGCTACGATTAATTCGGTGGGTGACTTTGTATTGTTCTTGGGCAAAGTTTTGGTAATAATGGCTACAGTGTTGGTTGGAATGGAGATTATACAAGTAATACCAATTTTAACTGTTTTTAATTATAGTACAAAATGAAATTAAAATTTCAGAAAAAAGAAGGAATATTGCACGCGTGGGTTCCACTAACACTCACAGGATTGTTTGCCTATTTTATATCCCACTGCTTTTTGTCAGTATATGAGGTAAGTTTGCTGAAAGTATGTAGTTTACCAACTGTGTTCATTTACGAATATGAAATTGATATGTTTTGAGAATATAGAATTCATTTAAGAAGTTTTTAGTGATAAAAATTAATAATTTACAAATCGCAAAAAACTATTTTTTATTGTAAACTACTCAAAAATGAATAGGGATATTGTAATATAAAGCATATACGTTTGTATTTGGCGCCTAATGGTCGTCGCTTATTGATAATTAGAACAAGCGGCAATGTTTGATGTTAAAAACAAGAAACAATCGAATCCAGCAACTGTTTAACCGTGTTAGTGTAAAGTTGAGTTTGTGTGTTTGATTGAATAATCTTTCCTGTCTTCTTAAGATCTTTTCTGTTCATTGTTTTGTTATTCGTGTGTTATGTTTGTGTTCTTAATAATAAACGCAGAGAAACCATTTAACAATAGAACAACGAAATTTAACCGTTGCTAAGCACCAAAGAGGAAATCTCCAGTTCGACATTGCTGATATATTAGGAAGCACGCAGAGCGTAATTTCACGTGCCTTTGTGGATCTTTTCGCAACCCTTCGTGAGGATTGACTTCTAGTAATTAATGCAAGAATGCATCCCTTTTCAACTGCTGGACATCTACAGCAAGTGCTACAAAATGCCACAGGAAATCGAGTCTCCGACCAAATTGAGAAATCGATTGTTTGCGATAGGTCTTATCTCATACCGCCCCCTGAGACGTCCTGCAAGAACTGTGGTTCAACGAAGACAGCGGGTGGAAGGTATACCCAACCAGTCGTTGCCTTTGGTGGTGGTCGTCTTAGTATGTGCTGGAATTTCTTTAGGGTTGCGTACTGACCTACATATCTGTAATGGTACATTCATGGGCCAACGTTATGCCTAAGAAATCATTATGGACCATGTTCTGAACCTTTGCAACGGGAATATTTTGTTCTTCTTGACGACAACGCAAGGCCGCATCGTGGTCGGCTTATTTAAGAGATGCTTTGAGATGAAGAAATAAACCATCTTGCTCTTCCTCCGCTCTCTCCAGACCTCAACCCCATCGAGCATGCATGGGAGCTTTTGCAAATACAGCTGGATCATCGTAATCCAAGCCTACTACTGTGCAACAGCTGAGGGATGCAGTGTCGGTACTGTGGCACGCAATTCCACAAGAACATATTGATAATTGCATTGAGAGTATGCCAGCAAGGTGCAGAGCCAGAGGAAGTGCCACGCGGTACTAGAATTTAATAAATTTAAGTTAAATGAAAGGAGACAATACCGATTTTCATTATAATATTGTTAAATTTCTTCTTTAAACGTACCTTTGTTTTAATTTTCATGTTCATTATTAAAAAGACGTTACATTTTGTTGTTTTGGTAGCTTTTGTTATTATAAATGCAATTAGTGTTACCCATACGTGTCGTACACTGCTATACCCCTATTTGAGAGTAGTTTATTTCCTGACAGTTATAATGATCATTTATGGTATAAATATAACACTTAAATATAGCGTTTTGAAACCTTAATTTCAGTAACTTAACATGTTTCTTTATAATTCTTTCTAGATGGCGATAGATACCATTTTTATCTGTTTTTGTGAAGATTGCGAAGAAAATGACGGGATCTCCAAACCATATTTTATGTCACGTGGACTTATGGAATTTGTGGAAAATTCCAAAAAGGCCATGCTAGGATTAGGAAGAGCTGATCGCGCCTGGCAAGATCAACCTACAACTATTAGCTAAATATCGAATATAATAATAAAATATATATAAAAATAGACTATAAGTAGAATAACAACTTTCGACATTTAAATTTGAAAAAAATTAAGACCACTAGACTGAAATTATTAATAATTTGTAAGAATGGTAATCTCGACACCGTAAGGTAAAAGAGGAATTGATAAAGAAAGAAAGAAGAAGTAAATGTAAAGTGTTTTGGATATCCAGGATGTTTACGCAAAATCGTATGAGTCAGTTAAAAAAAACATATTTTAATAATGAACTCCATATTGTCTATGAAATACTGATAATTATATTATTTATTTTTGAAACAAGATCAGGGACAAAAAATGACATGCTTTCTTAACAGTTGGTTGATATGTGTATTAAAGTACGAGGCTTATTCAGAAATACTTCATTATTAGATATTTTCATCGGCGCCATTCAAATTTAAATAATTATTATTTCGTAGTACAAGTTTTTGCATACCTTCATCACAAAAGGCGGCCGCCTGTGACGAAAACCAACTTTGTACCATCGTTCTGAGGTCGTCCTCGCCGAGAAAACGGTAGCAGGTTCATACAAAATTCTTAAGAAGTATCTATGTAAGATGGTTAAAATTTCCCAATTGAATTACTCAATGAGTTGCACAGTACGAGCCGCCGCGTGCTGTTGAGCTAAATCATCCTCAATGTGAAAGCATGAATCTATATTCCAGAGATCTGCAATCCTCGCCCTTCTCAACTTTCTTAAGGTCTCGCCTTTCCCACCTGCATCAATCGTCGTGCCACGTTCCAGGAAATCAACCAGCAACCTAGCAATAAGCAAAAACTTTTTGGTTTTACGGGAACTGCGTTGACTGTTACTTGATTTCAACGTTTGTGTACGAAATCCAAATCTCGTCACCTGTCACAATGTGATTCAGGTGCTCATCGCTATCAGCTTCGCAGCGATGCAGGGCAGCCATTCGCTAGTTTCTGTAAACATCCGCCAACATTTTTGATACCCACCTCTCAAGTTTGCGGTACTATACTCTATTCGTAACGGTTTTATACAGTACGTAAAATTTGAAGAAATTTTACAGTATTTTCCGAAACCGTAAAAGGACGACGAATTTTCTTGTTCACATTTTCCACAATATCGTTATAGACAACAGAAGGTATACCACTTCGTTCCTCATAGTGCACGTTTGTTCAGCTACATTTGAAATTCCTACACGTGTCTAATCCTTCCTTGATTCATGATGCCTCAACCATAAATCTCGCATATTTGACGGTAAATTTCGGCGGATTTTTCATTTTTGCATAGAGAAAACGAATCACAGCGCGCAGTTCATACTTGGCGGGATGTTCAATCTAAGTATTCACTTTAACGCTTTGTTATACAATTAAATACAATGACAGAACGACGGAAAAGTGACTTGTGGCTAGATCATCAACCACCCAAACAATGCACCAAATTGACTACGTCCTTCATTTGGCGGGAATATTTAAACGGCTCCTAGTTTCCGAATAAGCCTCGTACATGCGTCTAAAATATGTTAGAATATACATTGTTTCTACAACTTTATAAGAAAGTCTACAGTTTCATATTGATAAGTACCTGGTATTTAACCACATAAATGTAACATTCGCTGATAACTATAATCCATTCACGATTATTTGACGTCTTGATTGATCTAGTTTACTTTTATTAGCTAATATATTGTTAACTATTGTCAATACTATTTTGATACCCGAGTGTCACTTCTCAGATGTATTACTTGTTAACGTTTTTAATTGGTTTAGTGTAGAACTACTTAACACTTATAATAGTTTATTTTAACTTAAATGATAACCTCAATTCAAAATGATAAGTAATACCAAAGAGCACTATATTTATACAATATACTGCTCTTTGGTAATACTATACAATATCATATATACGCCCACACACACATGTCAGATCTCATGGCCTACCGATATAAAATACAAATAATTCATGAATGGAGTATAAAATCAGTTTTTTCTTTTTTTTAAATTGTGTAGTAATATATTATGTAAACATTTTTGCACTGTGTGAACTAAACTGTAATCGATTAGTTGTAATTTTCTACAAGATTAAATGGATCTTCCTTTATATTAAAATTTGTTTTACTTTATATAGTTATTAGTACTATTATGTACTTGGCAGTTTACCAGAAGATTCGAATCCCACCGCTGCCACCAGTTCTTGTGTACCGATTTTTCCTGCCGGTACTTGGGGTTGTAGTTTTGTTATGGACGCCACTTTCGGTGTCCTGGTGTTTACAGTATCAGTAAAACAAAAACACTACATACCTTTAAAATAACTTTATTTAACAAAGTAGAAGCGATGTTTCACTAACAACGGTCAGAGAACAAGTTTCCGCATGCGCCCTTTCAAAATCCAAAACTAATGCGACTTACATGGCGGTAGGGATTAGTGACCATATGGACAGAGACAAACACATAAACACCTAAAAACCCATAGGTAAATGATATATGACGCACCGGCACTTTGTTTGAAACGTCTGGTAGGATACAAAACGGCACATCTGCAGGTCCCCATTAATCAACACAAATATTTAACAGATGCACATGTCCAAATTAGTTGGACACAACAGTACCTACATTTTAATACGCTTGCAATCTGTAATCGTATTACCTTTATGATACATTTGGCTCACATTTGGTATCAATAGGAGGGACATAAAGACTAAATTGAGACTATTTTGCAGAGTTATTAAAAGCCTTTTTCAAAGGCATAGTGTTGTTAGAAAAAACATTGGAATAAGTGTGTAAGCGTTAATAATTCTTCTGTTGAAAAATAAAGTTTTGTTTGTCTCTAACTTGTTTCCTTCATACTTAGGTAGATAACATAAAAAACTCCCTTCGTAAATTTGTTTTGCAATGTGAATCATTTGTTTTCGAAAATATGCTAATTTGGTTATTATACCAGTCGCAGTTACATGGCTTCCTGAAGACCTTTCGGAAGCGACGATAATAGTCAAATTATGGAAATTGCAAGCAGTGATACTGACGAACACATAGATGTTGTAAATACTTAAATAGTAGTAGGGAAAGTGAAAACATAAATTTAAGTGCAACACGCCAGCATCTTCCCGTTGAAGCGCATCAAATAAATTTAACACTTATTAAAACTTAAACGGGCATAAGTGCCCTATAATACAGTAAGAAAAATTATAAACAAAGTGTGCGTAACACACCGCAAGAAAAAAACTACTCGGAAATTTTCCAGGATTGATGTAGGAATCGGGGAAACCGTAAGAGATACTATTTATAATTTTTATAAAAAGAAATTAGTTCCCACCGTAAGAAAAATATTCTAAGAAATTAGATCAGAACAAAATGTACTTTCCGTACAAAAGTCCAGAAACATTACAGGTTATCATATGAGAAGTTTCACTTCAGTGCAGTTGCGCAGTGGCGTATTTCTGTTATCTGCAGCGGAGCTCATTTGCTTACTAAACGTTGACCACTACAGGTAGAGTACACTCTAAGAAAAAGTACGCGTTACTTGTGTTAGCGAATGGGTGCGAGCCCGTTCGTTTACTAACGTGAGTGTACTTCGACGAAGTGGACAACCGAGAGTAAGTGCATCTCCTTTGCTTCGAATGCTGTCTTGCTTCCTGTTCGTTTCGTTAATAACTGTTTGAAATTATCAGCAAAAAAACATTAGCAGTTCCAACGCAGATTACTACCAAGATATGAACGTCGAAATGTTCGAAAATTGGTTTTACACATTTTTACTTCCCAACATTCCGGCAAACAGCGTGATTGTGATGGATAACGCATCTTATCATTCCAGGCAAATTAAAAGGATAACTTAACCAAAGCACAAAAAAGCATATACATACAATGTTTAAATGAAAATAATGTTTCTATTCCTGCCAATATGAAAACCAGCGGTGGCTCGCCAAGTGAAGTAGGTGAAGTGCCTCTGCACCTAAAATTTTCATTCAAGGGCGAATATTTATTTAATTTACATAACAAATTATTTATCGGCATTACACCTACTAGGAGTCGTTTATTTATGGCATACATACTCGTAGATACAGTAAGCTTAGTGAAAACAAACAAAACTTTAAATTTTAATGCAGTCCGTCGGGAGTCGACCATGAAAAACCTTACTCTCGTGCAGTTGTAGTGAAGAGTCGGCCTCAAACGTATTTTAACTCTGCACTTATACCTCCGCTGCCATGGTAACGCCTACGTCAGTAGTTGTCCTGTGACAGTTGAGCCCCCAAGGCCAAGTTAAGAATGGTCGTAGCAGGTGTATGGTAGGTAGGGCGTACCTGTGAGGTGTGTAAGGTGAGAGAGTGTATGTAGGTGTATGCGTGGGTGTGAATGAGGTGTATGTGTGACAGGTGTGAGAGGTGTGAGAGTGTGTGAAAGTTGAAAATGCGAGAGTGAAGGAGGAGCGAGATGCGAAATGTCGAATGGTGTTAGTAGGTCATGGTGTGAAAAATGTGTTGAGTAAGTATAAAATGAGAGTGTAATCAGTGTGTGGGGTCAGGAAAGGTGAAGTCTGGTGTATGAAATAGATAATAGGAGCGAGTATCAGTTTGGGGGGTCAGCAAAGGTCATGAATGGCGTATGAAATAGATAATTTTAACGAGTAAACAGAATGTGGTTTAGTTTAGGTAATGGGGGTCAATAACCTGTAAGTAGATGATTGTGTGTGTGTATAAGAGTGTAGGTATGAAAGGTGTGATGTCAGGTTGGTTGAAGAAGGTGTTGGAGTTGAGTTTTGATTGCTGGTGAAAAAGGAGCGCGGATTTGAATCTAGCGTTAGGTAATTTTTGTAAAATGAGTAGTAATGTACAGGATGATTTAAAATTAAATCATAAGTTAATACGTGCAGTATCGAAAGAGTTAAGAGCATGTAGTGGTGTTGGTAGAAAGCGTCATCTGGAGACTGTATTACAAAATTTAAAAGTTGAAAAGTTACGTTTAAAGCAGGTAATAGGTGTAAAAAGTGGAGGTGGAAATAAAGAGGTTAGAAGTAGTCGTGTGAAATGGCAAGACGTAGCAAGTGCATTTAAAGGAAGAATTCGAACTGGTGCAGTTGTGAATTTAAGGCATACGAATTTGGATGAGTTTTTTAAGGACGCAGGTGTAATAGTGCGTGTTTATTTGAGAAAAGCGGTTAAAAAATATAGTGTAAAGGTGAATTTTGTGTTTTGTGGCGATTTTGTAAAGCCTAGTAATCCGGATATAGAAGATAGGAAATATTTTAGTACAAAAAATTACGAGGTATTAAAATCAACGAATATTGATTCTGTGTATAAGTCTGCACTGGACGAAATAAATAACAAATTAACAGATTTTAATGAAAGAGAGAGTGGTTCAGCGTTAAAGAATATTATAAATTTAGGTGTAAATATAAGCGCATTTTGTGCCCTGGGTTAACATGTATTCGTTGATGTGTTTTAGTGTAATATTATTATTGTTGTATAGTGGTAGTGGGTTGGGCATCGATCGAGCATTTCAAGAAAATATAGATTCGCAATTTTGGTTGAACGGTACGACGTCAGTGAGTAGGAAAACGAATCAGAGTAACGTGCGAGTGCACTTTAATCATCCATGGGATCAGTCAATACCTGTTTTTAATTTTTCGCATGGGTTTAATGGATTGCAACGTTTGGGTGGTAGCGCGTTTATAGGTGTCGAAAGTAGCACAACGGAGGCACCAGAATGGGAAAGTGTACCTGATAAAGAGGAGGTGGACATGACGTGTTCTCGAAAATTATGGCAGGAATGTCTAGATGATAAAGTTGAATTGGACTTTTTGAGAGAGAAAAAGATTTCATTGGAGATTGATCTTTTAAAGCTGGAGAATAATTTTAATTTTACGCAAAGTTTACTGCAAGAGTGTAAACGAAACGAAGCTATTTATAGAAAAGTTTGTAGAGGTGTAGGGGAACAGGGTCAGGGTGTATATTAGTGGTTGTAATACGTATATTATTTGTATTCTATTGTAAACGTTATCAAAATGAGTGTTTCAGATAAAAAATTGTTATCTTTTTGTTGTGAATATCTGCCAAAATTATTAGATAAAAAATATATTGCGAGAAATTTTACAAAATTCCCGAAAGATTGGCAGAAATATTTGTGGGAGTATCAATACTGTTTCGACCACATGCCCAAAGAGGGGGAAGATGAAATTGATGGACCCCCTCCACAAAAAGTAGATTGTTTACAATGTATATCTAAATTACATGTTAATTTAGCATAACTTATTGCGTTATCTTTTAGATCTTAGAAATAGTTTTATAAGGTGTAGGTGTAGATTATGTTAGTTTAGTTGAGTCGCAAAGGTTACCAAAGTAGCACAATGGACTCTTTCTGCAATACTTTAACGGACGATGCTCTGGTTTGGGAAGGTAAGTCAATGTAGCAGAGAGAGAGAGCGAGAGATTAAAAAATATTAAACTGTTATTATTTGCTTTTAGGTATTGAAGACAATGGTAATAATAATAATGATAATTGTTGGCAAAGTAGTACAAGTGATACCCTCTACGACACCTTGATAGACGACACCGTGGTTTGGGAATGTAAGTTAATGTTTGCAGAGTAAAAAGAGTAAAGTGTTAATATTATTTTTATTTTTAATTTCAGGTCTTGATGATAATCATAATCTGATTGACCCACCGATAGATAATGACTATGATTTAGTGGAAATAAAACGAATTGCCGTATGTGGAGAACCTGCATTGCTTGACACTACATATTATAAAATCAATAAAGAAGAAGACTTGAACAAAAACTGGTGTTACTGCTGTCGCAATCATGCTATTGAGGTTGGCTTAAGCCCATCTATGAATATGGAACCTGTTATTCGCCTCGTCTGTTTAAGTGGATGTATGTTTTCACCATTTGTTTTCTTTGAAGAGGACTGGTACGATCTGCATACGTCACGACTTGAACTGACCTGTAGAAATTATTTTGGTGTTTCTGAATGCGGTAGACGCGGCGGCGGCGATAACAAAGACGTCAAGTATATAAAACTTAATGATTCGATAACAATTGCATTTAAGACTGATATGTACGGACATAACCTTGTAGAGCTTATCAACAAAAGTCATAACCTCAATTCAATGACATTACATGAGAGGGACTTTCTTAATCTTTTTTCATTGTCTGAGTTAGTTATGCAGAAATTGGAAACTTTAAGAAGTCAAGAATTTTCACAATTTTACCAACGTTTTACGGAAATGATATCAGAGGTGATAAGAGTGAATAAAAACATTGATATCGTATTTTATACACGAATGCTATGCAAAAATATGCAAACTGCAGTATACCTGTTGATTATGGAAATGACATACTTTTTCCCAAACACTTTAATATCAGATGTGCTTCGACCAAAGCAACAAGAACAACAACGTCATGAGTAATAGTAGTAGTAGTTGTAGTTCTGCTGCCAAAATAAAAGAGTATCAAATTAGTCTTGCAATGTATTTAAGGAGATTAGAAACGCTATCAAACGATTTGAAGCAATATTGTACTCAACGAGAACTTTGTAACCAATTTAGTAGGTGTAAGATTGTAGAAAGTGTAGACGACTGTGATAGTAGTAGTAGTGAATTATATAAATATTTTGCACATTTAAATATTAGCACGTAGTACAACATGTATATTCTAGAGGAAAATAAATATATCTAAATGTTCTGATGTTGTTGTTTTATTTTCAGTCTGCTGTAAAAGGTATAAATAGGAGTGCATAATGCACGAGTCAGTAAATGTTGATTTACGGTGAAGGTGTGATCAACACGCTGATAAATAAACTCCCGGTAGAATTGCACATTCCAGGGTATGAATTTTGTGGTCCAGGTACAAAGTTATCTAAAAGATTAGAACGAGGTGATAAAGGTATAAATCCATTAGACGCTGCTTGTCGCGAGCACGATATTGCTTATAGAAATAATAAAGATTTGAAGGGACGTCATCAGGCTGATCAAAGGTTAGAGAACGCTGCCTGGAATCGTTTTAAATCTAGTGACGCTTCTCTCGGCGAAAAGGTATCTGCTTTAGCGGTAACTGGAATCATGAAGACTAAAAGAAAAATGGGCATGGGGATTAAGAGAAAAAGCAAAAAAAGTATAAAAAAGAAATCGGCATTGTTGTCGCTGAAGAAGAAGAAAGGGGGTATTTTAAAGGAAATAGCCAAGGTTGTTCAAAACAATAATTCAAACGGTGCGAGTGCTAAAAGTGTAATTAAACACGCTGTATCTGCGGCCAAGCGAATCGTAAAGGAGGCTGGTGGGAAGAAGCGAGTTAAACTTCCGCGTATAATTCCTATTCCAAAACAAGGTGGTGTGCTACCTTTAATTCCAATTTTTGCAGGTTTAAGTGCACTAGGTGGGCTAGCAGGGGGCATAAGTAATATTGTTAAAGCCGTTAATAGTGCTAAAGAGGCGAGGAAACAACAAGAAGAAGGTTCTCGGCATAATAGAATGATGGAGGCAATAGCAATAGGAAATAGTAGTAAAAAAGGAAAAGCGCTCTATCTAAAACCATACAAAACAGGAAGTGCATTATACCTTGAACCGTATCGAGCAAAAAACTAGATAAATTACCTCGAAGGCCGTTAACCGACGCAGATTTACGAAAGTATGCGAAAAATGTTTTATATTTCAGAGGTGTGTACATGCGAAACAATTTACCCGTGAAATCGTGGAAAAATGAAAGTGCTATTATAAATTTGGATGACAAGGAGGGATCTGGAACACACTGGGTATGTTATCGCAAAAGAGGTACAAAGGTGCACTACTTTGACTCGTTTGGGGACCTACAACCGCCTCTGGAATTGAAACGATACCTTCGAGGATGTCAAATTTTCTACAATTATGAAAATCAACAAGACTACAACACCTATATTTGCGGTCATTTGTGTTTAAAATTTCTGTATGAAAAGAACGTGTAATTGATTATTGGTGTCAGTCATGTCGCAGACGTTCACCGTATACGGTAGGGGAAGTACCTTATCAACTGGTTCGATCTACCCACCTATAAGATTGCATTCTGATTATCAACATTTCCTTGGTCTGGTGGGATTGTATACGTGTAATACTGTACAAAATATTTTTCCTGGTAACAACAAGTTCCATTATAACGATCAAGAGATAATAATCCCGTCGGGTTGTTATGAAATCGACGAGATAAGTGCATATTTAAAATCACAAATTAATAGTATTGAAGGTAAAGATAGTAGTAGCAGTAGCAAGGAAACGAACGAGGATAATTTTAAATTGTCACCGAATAATAATACGTTAAAGTGTGAAATTGAGTCAATTTACACGATAGATTTTACCAAAGAGGATAGTATTGGATCTATGCTAGGATTTACATCGCAAGTCTTATCGCCAAATATAAAACACATATCCGATAAGGACATTGAAATTATAAAAACTTCAAATATTTTTGTCGATACAAATATAACAGGCGGTGCATACAGGAATAACGCTCCGTGTCATTCTATTTTTGAATTTGGTCTGTCTGTTGCGCCAGGCTATAATTTAGAGAAAGAACCTTCGCAAATAATTTATTTTCCGATAAATTTAAGCGAATTTGATAACATCACAATTAGATTGGTCGATAACGAAGGCGAATTAGTTCCATTTAGTGAAGACACCTATACCAGTGTACGTTTACACCTAAAAAGTGAACCATGGGTATAAATTTTATATCTGATGATGATGATGATAGTATAAATGGTGATTTTTATAAATCAGGTAGCAGTCTGCAACAGCAGAGTAGAGCAGCAGGAGCAACACTTACGTGTAGCGATATTAAATTTTTGTCAAGTCTCGGTTTTAAAGTTATTTATAATAATAACAATGCCTTCGTCAAAGCGAACAACAACAACAGGTGTCAGCAGCAACAGCGGCTTTTTCAAAAAGGTAAAACTCAACGAGTTGAGTCGTAAAGTTGATGTTTTTAAGAAGCCAATATACGATGATGTAATAATCAAAGAAGATTACCATACCTATTTACCGTATACACAAAATACAAAGAATTCAGATACCATTCGTATAGAAATTCAAAGTTCCGACATTATAACCGGTACGTACGATAGTTTTATTAAAATTAGCGGTACTTATGCGAAAAAGGTTGCAACGGGTAATTTTACAATAACCCCAAACGCTGCATGTTTCCTATTCGATGAGATTCAGCTTAAACTGGGTAGTAATGAAATTATCGACGTATGCAAGCAACCTGGAATAACGTCATTTATTAAAGGTATAACATCGTATAATGAGGACGACACGAATGGTCTTAGCTGCATAGGATGGACTATAATGGGTGATTCTCAAGTTTTTAAAAATAACAGATTTACATGTTGTATACCGTTGAGGCACATATTTGGATTCTGTGAAGATTATCAAAAGATGATTGTTAAAATGCGTCAGGAATTAATACTGATACGAGCAAAAAGTGACGTTAATTGTTATAAAAGCGAAGATACCGATGTTGAATTTACCATAGACAAGGTATCATGGGAGGTTCCCCATGTGTTATTGAGTGACGAGGCAAACCTCGATTTAATGGAGAAATTACGTTCACAATCTGAAATCATAATGCCATATCGACGATGGGAAATGCACGAGTTACCTGCGCTTCCTGCATCAAATAAAACAATTTGGCGTGTTAAAAATAGCAGTCCTACCGAGAAGCCTGTTCAGATACTATTGTGTGCACAAAAGAATAAAATTGACGTAAGAAAGGAATCCTCTACTGCACTAACGCATGCCAATATAACAAACGTAAAAGCACACCTTAACGCATCAGAATTTCCCTATCAGCGTATGAATCTAAACTTTGATCAAAATGATTATATAACAGCATTTATAAATTATAAAAAATTCCAATCAAGTTATTATGGGAAATCGATTAACAATTGTATGCTGGACTATAACGAATTTAAGGACATGCCTGTTTTTGTTATCGATTGTTCGAGTCAACCAATCGCATTGAAAGAGTCACCTATCGATATTAGAATCGAAGTTGAAGCATCGGAAAACTTTGAAGCAGGTACTAAATTGTATGCAATTGTTTTGCAAGAATGTGTAATGCAGTATAACCCATTTACTGAACTCGTGACCCATGTTATTCGAGATTAATGAACAAGTTTCAACTGGTGTGTGAGCAATGTTCGTATATATATACCAGCAGGCAGTTCATCAGTAGCATCAGTTTAATTCGACATCGGTTCAACAGTTCCCAAATAAGAAAATGTGGATGTGCTATGATACTTTTTTGTACCACGGCGGCGATTCGGCAACAAGTTTAAGTGAACAAGTCGAGTATTTAAGGCATTTGTTTGGAAGATTGGAATTCCACCATTCCCACGCTGCCATTTACGAATTCTACTACGATGACAACAGGGCCCATGATGAAAATGAAACTGCAAAGAAGTACCAGTTTGCTGCTGATATTTGCAGCGACTTTCTAGAAGACTTGTTAAAAATTCGACCGTGCCCCGTGTGTTTGTGTGAGCGCCTAAAAGACTTAGGATTAAAATCGCACATTAAAGGTATGGCACGGTTTATAACTGATTTGGATAAAAGCAGTCATGCAGATGGTCATAGTAGTAGTCATCGACAGAACGACGCCGCCGTCGCCGAAGACAACAGCGCTGCAGACAACGCTCAACAAAATTAATGAACAATTTTTTATATAATAATAATAATAATAATAGTGCTTAGGAGGAGGTGTATGGATAATTATATTTTAAGAATAGGTAAATATAGAAATAAGACATTTAAGTATATTTATGAAAACGATCAAAATTATTGCGAGTACTGTGTAAAATTAGAATCTAATTGGAGTTATAATTGTGTTATATCTTACAGTTTTAATAAATTTATCAAATATATTAAAATAAGAAGAAATGCCTGTGCCTGTCAAATATACTTGCCCCAAGTGTAAAGGTGAAACCGATTTACAAGGTACTAAATGTATTGCATGCAGTTTCCATGAGATTGTAAAAGAAGCTGAAGGAGCCAAACATGTTCCTCCACGTATGTTCCGGAGAAGATCCACGATCTAATTTATTGCTGTATTATATCCTTATACCTCAATAAATAAATAAAAATGTAACCGAGTTTTATTCTTATTATTATATAACTGTTTGTGTGGTTAGTAGTAGTA
>JABXWE010030782.1:0-19774 GCA_014611495.1 Limonius californicus
AATTACCGTTGTTGCAATTGGTCTTATTATTTATTGTTACCCTATCTCTGATAATTTTGTAAAGACGAAGCAATTAGGTAAGTGTGAAGAACCTGAGGTCCAGCTTACTAAATCTACATCTGGATTATTATCAGCGTAATCTTTCAAGCTGGTGGCGCCCTTTTTTTTACCGGTGATTGACGAGTAGTTAATTACATTATTTATTTGACTTTATTTGAGAACCGCCCATCTTCGATTGAGGTTCCGGGAGGCTGATATTAATCTACGAATCACTTATCTAATTTACAGGAATTTCCGTGGGAAATTTTTGCAGGCGTCATAACCACCAACCCTTAGAAAATTTATTTTCTAATTTGCGCTCTAGAAATCCCATTCCTAACGCAAAAGAATTTAAAACTACTTTGCAGTTAATTTCTATATCGCAATTTTTTTTGCCACCAAAACATGGTAGTTATAGTATTGATGATTCTCAGCAATTAATTCAGTTTTTACAATGTAATAAAGATGTAAATAGAGTTGAAGAGGAAGAAGAGAACGAAGAGGATATATACAAAATATGCCATTTTGGTAACAATATTATTATTATTGCTGAGGAACAACAATCATTATATTATCTTTATTAAAGATTAAAAAAAAAACATTAAAACATGCGGTGCTTGTTTATCATTGGCTTTGAGCAATGATACTGAAGAATCTGTTACTTTTGTTAGTAAATTTCAAAAAAAAAATTCTCTTTTATATCCCAGCAAACCTCTTTTCTGTCATATTGCAGGCTGAGAAATTTTTCTGAAGTGCTAGCAAAAAGTTATTAGAAGGGAAAGTAACATTAAAACATGTAACTTTAAATTTTATTAAATCTTCTAATGATATTTTTCCTACATGCCACAATATAAATGTAAAAATTTTAAATGTTTACTTTCGTACACGATTGTATTTTTTATTAAGGAAGTATTGTTCCGAAGTTGCTAATAATAGCAACTAATCGACCAAATGTGGCAGCCGAAGTGTTGGAATGCGAATCGCTGTAAATAAAGTATAATTACAATCTACCTAACAGTTTCAAAGTTATTGTGAAAAACAAATTGTAATATAATATTCATTAAAAAGGAAACTTGCATCTGCCCATCGAAATTTAAGTAGGTATGATAAAAATGTCAATGACAGCTCGAGTTTTTTTTTAATAAAAATATACATAATAGTTGTTAATTTATTGGAATAATGTAATCATAATGTATTATTTTCTTGCTATTTTATTATTTCCTGCAAATAAAAAAGATATATGGCTTGCGTTTAATATCTTATTCTTCTATAAAAAAAAATAAAATCCAAATTCTCATGTTTCAATTCGTACGCCGCGCTTCTGACTGGACTAAAAATGGCGGCCAAAAATTAGAATGCGGTACTCTCTAAATCTACTGGCTCTGTATTAGGATGGAATCGACTGACCTGTACGTGCGAGTGTCGACACTAATGATGCTTTCCCCTTCGCACGTTGGGCTGAGGGGGCACCCCTCAACTGCGACTCTTTGTGAATAACAGAGAAACTGGATGGACGTAATCCAATAGCTTGGATCCCTCTGGACGATTGGTGCAGCAGAAGATATGCGTAATTGTAGTAATTACCTTACGATTGCGAATGGTTACGGCGACAGCAGCTAGCCGGTAGAAGAGCATCCGCATACTGTTTGAATCCCAATCCAGGGGCAGAGGGACTGGAGGACTCCCGCCCGGTGAGTACAACTGTCCAATATTTATTGACAGATCAGTAAATCTGTATCTTATTATATGTTGCATGTCACCTGCCTGTCGCCGTCAGTGAGTTCTGAGTTCATCTGCTGTTTATTTACCCAGAAATGCCATAAATGAAATGCAGAAGCGCTGCAACGGTATTTAAATTTAAAATTCAAGGTCGCATTAGTTGCATTATTTTTTTTAAGTAGTAATATCCGTTAGCGGAAAGGTAAGCAGCTCTTTCCAACTTCAAGGTACTAGCACATTCTAGCGAAATGTTTGTAACCCCTGTTATGCAATATTCTTTCCTTATTCTGTCGATTAGGATCACCCCTTACATACTTCGGTGAAATTTTGAAACGCCTTTTAAAGTTTTAAATTGGAATTGTATTGCTGCTGTTCAACCATTAGAAAAGTAACATTTCATAGTTTAACAAGTAAATCCCACTTCTCTGTGTAAGGATTGAAGATAAATAAGTGCGATAGAAGTGATTCCCATGTGAAATGCTTCAATGTTTATTCGTGTTTACAGAATTTTAATGTTTGTGTAAGTATAACATTCATACTCCATGAATATGTTATATAAAAGTAATTTTTGAAAACCTTGTAGCGACAGTATTTAAAATAATTCTTGTTCTTTGAATATTAAATGCAGGTTAAATCAGGAGAAAATATGAATACAGCTTGCATATTCTGTTATATGCAAGAGCCAGCGATGCACTTGGCGAAACAAAAACAAGCATAAACGCTAACTTAAGATGAGTTTTGTTCGCTTATGAAATTTCGTAATATTAATATAGTCTAAGCATGTTAGTTAAAACGTTAACGTTGCATGAAATCCGGAAGTAGACGATATTGCAGAATCCCTTATTATCAAATATAAGATGGATCAAATTCTCGACACTGAAGTTATTCCCGACTACATTTTAGTGCTGCAGCCACATGAAGTGAACTTTCCTAACAATGCAAGCTGTATTGAGTGTATAAATCGATCCGAACGTGTTACCTACTACCTGGACTAATATAACTATTACCAACGTAAACTACAGGCAAATTATTTGGTTCATTCTATAGGAGATCGTTTCATTTCCTTCTTGGTTTTATTGTGTTTTCCAAATCAGTCCTTAAGGTTTTTAAATATTAAAGCCTAACAGTTAGTCTTTAATTGCTCACTACTACTTATAATTTAAATATAGTGTCCATAAAAAGATTTTCAGAGAACTTTACAACACTTTTGTTAACGCAATGTAAAATTTCATGTAGATATAAATATCCTTATGTTCTGTACACCTGTATTTCTTTCCTAGCTTCGCTTATCAAGTTCTGTATAGCAGAAGGCTAACCTATTTCGAAGTTTGCAGCGGAAACCTCGAGATAAATGGTTTTGCTGTGTAGACCGTGACGTGCGCTCTGGTTGTCACACAATTCCCTTATGTCATAGAACAGACCAGTCTGTGGTAGTTCTTTTTATTTCACAGCAGTTTTAACTTGCAACCTCTCAACTTTAATAGCCTTTAGCAAGCCACATCTTGGAAACAATACGAAGTATATTACATTTTTTATTTCTTGCAATTCTAGAAATGTTAGGAGCACAAGGTTGAGTGCTCCCTTTGCACTATACAGTAAGTCGGTGTTATGAAATCGTATTATTTTAAATATATTTTGATATTGACTCGTACACAAACCGTCTTCAGTTTAATTTAAACCAGTAAAAATGATAGTTAAATGTGCACTGGGTTTGAATGCGGTGGTAACTTAGTTGTAGAGCGCTCATTTTCTCGGCAAAGTTTCGATTACAACTTGGAATTGATTATCCAGCACTAGACACAGCGTATGAAAATTGTATACTGGAACCCATCACACACTATTTCCCAAAATATTGTCTGGAATTTCTGTTGTTCAAATTTGACCTTAAATTGTAGATCCTCCATATGTCTGACTTAGCGCTGATGAGAAACACATGACAGAGAAGAGGTCGGTGCACAGCAGTGGGACAAAAGGGCTGATGATGCTATTCAGTCTGTTCATAAGATTTCAACAACTCTGTAAACTGTATAAAGTTTGTTCCCCTTTCTGCCGAAGGGTATATATTTATTCAATTTGTCAGTTCTTTTGGATACTAACCTTCTTATTTAAATTATTGATTATGTGGTTTCCTTAATTGTAGTATATCTTCAGAAAAATTAGCCAATTATGTAATAGTTAACTTTAATTTAATTCAATCCGTAGAATATTGTAATGCCACTCATGATTATGGCAAGTGTACTAAGGATCTACTACGTAGTAATAATTTTCGTATCGTATTGGGCAACGACCCACCCAGCTAGAAGCATAGTTTACGCTTCTGGATAAGTCGGAAATGAGTGTATTGCGTGCACAAAAACAAACATGTTGCAAACAAATGATGTATTACAAACGACAACAAGTCTGTACACAGTCGAGTAGGTGTTATATATCCTACAAACAGGCACATTGCGCCAAAGGTTACCGAAACTAGAAGGAAAAAACAAATAATAAGACAGCAGAAGATGCCCTGATTGAAGGATCCGAAAGTCTGCTGTAACGTTGAAAATACCATTAGCTAAATGCTATTTATATTCGGGCGTCGGTGATTATATGTTTAACAGAATAGTTGGTGAACTACACAAACTGGCGAGGTAGAAACTAGGAAGTTGATTTGCACGTTTGGAGAGGATGGGATTATTATTTTGGTATTCCACGAAAATGACTGGAACGAAAAACATCTGCTACGAGGGTACATGCAGGCATTCATTTTAGGACTTGGCTTTGATAAGGGATTTGAATTTAACGAACAAAATAATGTACAAGTACTACAGGAAGGAAATACTATTGCAGTGAGACTGACACAAAATCTATATTACGGAATGAAACTTAAAACAATTACGAAGCAGGAAGGAATTCAAGCTTATGTAGACGTAAAGGAAGTACACTAAAAAATGTACATCAGAAGCATTTAGCAGGTAAACTATAAGGCTTTTAAGACCACGCAATAAATGACAAAATTGAAAAAAGAGTTTATACTGATCTCTGGGGTCCCAACAGTGAGAGTTTATTACAGACAGAATTAGGAACCAAATCAAAACTTTTCTATACAAGTTCAGAAGCAGAAAGAGATTTTTTCAACGTTGCTAACGCTTGGACACGTAGTAGATCACAACATATGCAGTTACATTATGATGATAAGAGGGAACAGCAACAGAACTATTCCATAAAGCTAGAACAAGAACTCTCCAGTCATAGACATTCTGCTTCAGAAGAAAAAGAGTCGAAGAACAAATTTTCGCATGATTCATAGTGTCTATGTATGTATGTGATTGACCTATATGATCCAATAATTCTATTACGTGAATCTTTTTGGGATCCTACAGGAGTTTCGTAGACGTTGTTTTTAACTTTACCCCACAAAAAGAAATCTAACAGAGTTAACTCCGGACCACATGGGATAGCCAAGGTTGAATTGCACCCATTTCAATTAATATGTTATGAAAAGTTCCATCTTGTTAGTTTCTTACAATTCTATGGAAGTGGGCTCCATCATTTTAACACCGCATACGCTGCTTGATATAAAGAGTCTTCTAGAAGTTTATACAAATCCTTTCTAAAAAATGTAACTACATTTCCCAATTTAAACTGCCCTCAAAAAAGGGGGGACCAACGATAGTTTTGTCAACGATACCATACCACACATTATTGTAAAAATTCTTTGAAAGTGTGCTTGCCGAGTCCAGTGTAGGTTTTATTGTGAATAGAAATGGCAATTCTGTCTATTTACACACCCATTGTTCCTAAACGTCGCTATCTTTGTGCACATCGTCTTACTGCTAAATCCTTCGCCCCCGTGAATTCTTCAAAATCAACGTCATATCCGTTTTCTTGCTGTTAGAATACGTTGAAACTGATTGTTATTACCACAAGAATCTATACAAATCAACAACTTTGGTAGTGGAAAACTAAACGTGTCTAACTATGTCATAAAATTCATAATATTTACTAGAATTATTTAATAGTTATCAAGTATAACTCAGCTGGTTACAGTTGCTGTTTACTCGAGAATAGAAAATATTGATTTCCCAATGCACAGCATAACATCAATATACGACCTTTCGATAATTTAGCTATCCACGCCTTGTAAAAGTGAATGTTTCTTTCTTCAGGGTACAGGTATAAATGTGTGCTCCGTCCTCATACGGCTATGTCCTGCAATTTTCTTCTGGACCGTCCTATGCTATGGTTGAGCTATTGTAGAGTTCTATGTAAGTTTTTAGTTCATACGTAAAACAATAACTATATTCACTTTATAGAGAAGTATTATACATTAAAAGTATGCAAATTACGCATACCATATTGATTTTTGCACAATAAAACTTTTTAAACTTTAGAAGTATGTGTGAAAGGGAAGGTAACAGTTTTGTATATGATATAAATACACCGCTATTTAAATTTAAACATATACAGTTGAAATAGAATCCTTATATAGATGAAAGGCATCATTGTTCTACATATTATGAACCATTTCTGTTACTGTGCAAAATTATTAACTTTACATGAATAAAAATACATAAATTATGGCAGGTTTCGATATCAGTTACAAATTTTAGTGCATCGTGCCTCCCAAGTTTCTGGCAGTCTTTCGATTCCCCGCCTGAGGAAATTCCGTGGTATGAAGATGAAGAATTGGTCAAGCTAATGTTAAAGAATAGCTCCGTTACCAGAACAGATTCCTTGAAGATTATTGGATAGAGGACGCAAAAGATAGAAATCTGTTAGTGCAAGATCTAGATTATAGAGTGGATGTGGAATAAATTCAGAATCGAGCTTTTGGATAACCACTTTTGTAATGTTAGCAGACGAGCTTTATGAAACTGCAAAATCGTTCGATGCAGACTTTCGGGTAGTTTTACTTGAAATGGGGTCTCAAGGCGTTTAAGTTGTTAGTAATAAATCTCAGCAGTGGTGAACACATTAGAAGCAATCTATAGTATTCTTCTTTGGCCCACCAGATGCACAATATGATCTCCTTAGACAAACACCCGCTTTTACACGGGGCGTTCCTTCCTCAGGTTGAACCATTCCTTTTCCTTCTTGATGCTAATATAGAGGCACCATTTTTTATCACCACTAACAATTTGGGACAACACCGATCGATGTTGTTAATGATGATGAGCAAGCAAAAAAGCACAAACGTCGAGGGGCTGATATTTGTTGTTTTCGTTGAAAATGTATGCCCGTGAAACCAATTTTTGAACTTTTCCCATGGAAGGCAGATGTCGTACTATGGTTGATTGATCACTATTTATCGTAGTGGCTAATTCTCGAGTTGGTTTACGTGGATCATCGTAAACTAAAGCAGTTTAACGGGCTTCATTAGTCATACGGTCTTTCTAAATGCGAAGAGTCGTGTCAGAACGGCCCTCCTTGAAACGAGAAGGCAATCTTCTTGCTGTACGTATTCGGACGGCGTTCTTTGCGTAAACAGGACAAATGCTTTTTAGGGTCTCTGATGCCTTTCTCTTGCGTTGTAATTTACTTGTTTTTTTACTAAGACACCGTAGCTGGTATATTTAGTAAACGTCTTAAAAGTACTCATAGAATATTTCTCGACGGTTGTCAAATAATACAAGCGCCCACGTTAGCAGGTGTAAAAGATTTAACAGCTTATGATTGTAATTCATTCAGTTAAGGCATCTATCCTATTGTTTTACTAACCGATGTATACCCTGCTTATAGAATTCTTTTGGCTGCTGATTGAAGACGACTTCCACAGCTATTTGTACTTCTGCGTCAGACTCAAAATGCCGACCTTTTAACGCCTTTTTCAGCGGTCCGTAAATATGGAAATCCCAAGGCGATATATCCGAGCTATAGGGTGAATGCTCTAAAACCTTACATTTCCTTCCTTGAAGATTTTCTTTGACCACATTAGCAACATGAGGCCTAGCATTGTCGTGCAGCAAAATGACCACACGTGAAAGATTTTCTGGACGTTTCCGTCTTATTGCTTGATGAAGCTTGTTCAAAGTTTCATTGTACAGATTTGCATTGACATTTACTCCAGGTTTCTGAAACTCTATCAACAAGGGTCGTTCATGGTCGATAAAAAATATTAACATCGCTTTGCCTGTAGAAGGTTGTGCTTTGAACTTCTTCGGTAGTAGAGAACTGGAATGTTTCCACTACATCGACGATAACTTGCTGGATGGCTCGTAGTAATACCACCAGGTTTCGTCACCAGCAACTATTGGCAGAAGAAAGTCATCGCCATTTTGCCTGTAGTCTGTGAGGTGTTGCAGAGATAAGCCCATTCGCAAGCATTTTTGTTCATTAGACGAGAAATGAAGAATCTATTGCGAAGAATCTTAGCTGTAACTCAGATTACCAACAATACTCTGGACAGATCCTACTCTCGCACCAACAATTTCTGAAGTTTCTCTACTTGAAATTCGACGATTTTCTCTAATAAGGCCACAAAGGCCATATTGTTTTCTGTTAATGCAGTACACCCTGCACCTGGTCACGGCTCATGTATAGTCCACTCTTTTCCATTCTTAAACTTTCGGCATCATTCCTTCACACTTGGTTACGCAATACATGCATTTCCATACACTGCTTGCATTGGCGTATGAGTCTGCAATGGATGCACACCCTCAGCGCATAAAAATTATAGGACCGCACGCTGATCAAACTTGGACGGATTTTCAACAAAAACACCATTTAAAAATCGAAGCTGTAAAAGTCAAAACCAATTCACACGCCAGAAACTTATTAATGTGTTGCTTATAAACACTACTAACATTAACAAAAGTCATTTGAATTATTGCATTTGTTTCCAAGGCTAAGTTGATCAAAGATGGTTTTCAGTTGAACAAGCCCCGTAGACCCACTTTAAGTCCTAATTTGTCTTGAAATGCTTCCTGTATCCGATTTCTATTAACTTCCTCGTCGTCAGTTGCTTGTTTAAAATTCACATTAACGAATGAATTAAAAAAAATAATATTTAATTTGTCATCCAATGTTAGTTTAGTAACTGTTTCCTATTGCACAGTATATTATTTGGTTTAAATTTTCTTGGAGATCAAATGCACTGCTGTTCTTATAAATACAGTAATACATGAATCTAGCCCGCAGCAGTGTCGCAATATATTACGTTTATAAGCGGAAGTAAAAAATAAAACTAAGCGTTGTTGAAAAACGAAACTGTATATAGAAATATATAGCTGGAGGAAGCCTCAACAAAACTATTATTCTTCGTTACCTATTTTCGGCAAGACAATTGGATTTGGCGTGGCCTCTCCAACAACGGAAATAAATTTAAATGAATTCCTTTTTAATGATAGCTTCAAGAAGAAGAAAATTAATGTTCTGTAATTCCTTTTTCGCATCCTTCATGCCTAAGATTTGAACCATCAAATAAATGCAGGCATGTTCTTATAATCTGAACTTTAAAAGCTTTAAAAGTAGGATTTCACCGCCGATTTATATCCCTGAAGAGGACTTTAGTTGCGATAAGTTTGTTGTGAAATATTAACGCATGACTGAACATTCTCTTGGGAAATTTTAAACGCATTGCCTTGTGGCAAGATGTAATGTAAAATCTCTGCTATTTTGTTGATATTACACATTAGTGCAGAGGTTGTCGCGTAGAAGTTTCGTAAAATGTGTGGCATATTTACATTAATATATAACGCCGTAACATTTTGTTCCCTTCTTTACTTGCTTACTAACGATTACGTGAATTTTCTACTCTAGTAGCTTAGTTCAAATTGTATGGTTTAGCATAGCGGTTTAATTTTACTGCATTGCGTAATGTGGTGTTTAAAATAAGATAAAGTGTGGGTAAACTTACTTTTACGGTAATATATGAACCGTTCAATATTTTATGAAGACGTCAACGTTCTTATGTGGTTTATATTAACTGAAATGCACGTACGCATTCCTTGGTCTACTTCCGTTTAGGGGCTGTATTTAAAATTCACTAACACAACACAGCAACTGGGTCACAGAAACTTAGGGATAGGAAATTGAGTAATGCTAAGTTAATTTACACACTTTCGCCCTGTTTTTAAACGTTAACGTCGCAAGCGTAATGAAGTTGGTATAGCATAAACGAATTATTTACATTATAATTAGAGATAGAGAATGTTCAAATTCGGAAATCGCCAGTCGCGAATATGAAAATATATTTTTGATCAAATAGTAAACAAAATTAAAACAGTGCTATATAAAATACTCGTTCCTCCTTAAGGACAGCAGTTTTAAACATTTTCTATCTTAAAAACAGTTGGAAACATCACGAACTCCTCTGTAACATTTTTATATCTATAGCAGGCTCCGACTACATAGGGAACAAAGCGTATAGCATGTACACAAACTTATATTATGTCGAACATAGCATTCGTTAGCAACATCCTCATACCGCTGCTGGGCACCGGTCTCTTCTCTACCACATGCCTCTCGTCAGCGCTAAAGAGGAAGCAGTACTACAGTTTAACGGAGAATCCGAAGGCTAGAAATACCAGAAAAATATTTGGCATTAAGACTCCGCGTTTGCCAATCGTATTGTAGAATTTAGTATGGTGGGTTGCATTACAAGGTTTTCATTAATGTTTAATGCTACAGTTTAATGAACTTTAGACGTAAACACTTCAGTTACTAAATATTACTACAATGTGATACTGATTCAGTTTGTTTATATTGTCAATGAATCTCCACCATCTGGACCGTTAAAATTACGCAACTAGTCTGTCACGGGTCCAATAGACCCAGTACCTTTTCATTGCCACAACATAAATTACACGCAATATTTATATCGATTTATAATTTATTATGCTATATGATGGAAATTCAGAATAGTTACATATTCGAAGTATGAAGAAATGAGAAAATTAAATAGATTTTAAGTGGAATATTCTAGTTTTTTATTTTTGTTCTATGTTTGAAGTACAATGGTTACACAATAAATTTGCATGCTCTAAACAAATAGTTTTTTCACAAAAAACGCAAAAATACTGCGACTTTCAGTCTTTTTTGCTTGGGACAAAATTCGCATCGTTTTCTCTTTTTCTGTGGAGGTTGGGGTGCATTCCTTGCTTCTTCAAAAGCAGAAGCTTTGTGATTTTGATGTGGAGTGATCAGTTCTGTGACCAATGATTTTAAATACTTTGTTCTCTTTGTTGTATAATGTCCAGTGTTTGCACGATAGATAACATCCGAGTTGACTCCTACAATATTTATCAACGAATAAAAAATTGTTAGGGACCATCGGCGACTGTTCCGGGAGACATCATAGGTTGCTGAAAGCTTATCTACAACATCAACTCCTCCTTTTCTTAAATTATAGAACTCCACAATTTCTAGGTTTTTGTGTTCCCCAGTGGTTCTATCTATTGCGTCGCTATGATGTAGTGTTGACAGGAGTAACACATTTTTATTCTTTTTTGGCATACTCGATACCAAAGTGGTGTCTTTTGGAAGCCAAATTGCTTGATTTTAGGAGTCGTTCTTTTGTATAAACGAATATGTTCGGCAACTCTCGTTTATTCTTCTTTACGGTAGCAACTGAAGTCAATTTATGTTCATGTAACAGATGTTGCATGACACCATAACTCGTAAGCCAATTGTTGAACGTAATGTTACGTTTTGTTCCAGAAACAGGTTCTATTATCCTTGTAACTAATTCTTGCGTGTGATTGCTCATCCCCAGGCTGTTGTGCAACGTAAACCTCCAGATTTAGGGTATAAAAGCAACGAGCATCTACCAGTGCAAAAATCTTAATGCCATATTTGGCAGGCTTTTTAGGATGAATTGGCGAAACGAGCATCTGCCCCGAAATGCTTGCAATTGCTCGTCAATAGTTAAATATTCGCCTGGAATATAGGCCCCTTTAAAATTTGCTACAACTGCATCAAAAATCAGTCCAATAGGAGCTAACTTATCGAGTTCTCTTCTTTCTTGCCTTGTGTCGCTACTGTCAAAACGAATGCTAGGCAATAAAAAATTGAATCTCCGCGAGGTCATTGTTTTTCTAAAAGCTATGAGGCGGCCGTAGGCTAGAGGTTAGCGCGTTAGACTTCTACGCTGATGGTCCTGGGTTCAATTCCCAGTACCGGAACATCGGATTTTTAACGGCCGTTCTCCCTCGCAAGGCAATGGCAAACCAGCGAGGTATTCTGCCTAGTAAATCTTCTCTGGAGTAGAAGTGTTTACACTTCCCGTGGTTCGGAGCCCACGTTAAGCTGTAGGTCCTCTATGTCTGTGGCACTCTAAACGCGCAACACAGGCATAGGAGAGAAGATCGCTACGTCTCGTAAGAGACAAAGCACCCTAAGAAGAAGAAGACTCTTTTACTTTGTTTTTATTTTCGGCATTATACCCTTCTGCCTTTTCACGTGTTTTTGCATTTGTGTGAATGAGAATTTCTGATATAATTTTATCATCAAAAAAAATTTTCCTCAAATCAAGTGGGGTTTTGCAATATTTGAAATTCGGCTTTATATCTGGCAAATGTGTAATAATGTTTTCGGAACGAGTTCTTACATTTTTTAGGATATGATGTTTGTTCCACTTTGTCACGGTATCTTTTGCAGTATAGTAAATCCCAAATTCTTCCGTAGTACCCTCATCTTCGTATTCACTTGCAGATTGTTCACTTCCACTGTCGTGATCACTTTCTAATAGGAAAACGTTTTCACTCTCATCACTTGCCGCATCGCTAATTGCTCCAACACTATCGTCTTCTTGCCAAAGACGCAGAAGTCTTGCCTGCTCCTTCTCGTAATCACCCATGACACAAAATGTGATCTTTACTAAAATATACTTGATTATTACTATAAAAGAAGGACTTACAAGTTACCTACTGCTGTTGCGAGTTTAATCTGGTCGTGTCTCAGATACCCTAAACAACTTTGAGGTTATAACAGCAGTTTACTAATAGTCACAGCAAACCAACTATACTGCAAATGTTTCCAATAGGACTCACTTAAAGGTACTTAAGCGCAAGAGCTAAGAGATGGCGCCGTTAAAATGTTATAATTTAACATAGATAGAACTGGGTCCATTGGACCCACCCAGGCTAATGAAAGGTTAAATCAAATATATTATGCCATAACATTTTATACCTATTTGTAATTTTTTAATATAATTTTATATTATAACCTCTTGCTTTCCAAATTTTGAAGTATATTATTCCCAAAAACACAATGGTGTGTAGCGTTACCACTAGGTGCAGCGAAGTCCAGTTAAGGACCCTAAATCGCACGTTTCATAAATCGGTTTTGTTTCTAAACCTTTTTTATATCTGTTCTTCTACAATGTAACTCGAAGTAACTGCTACTAATCATTTTGCATAATGTAATAAAAAGACTAAAATTTTACTTAACAGTCTTTACAACTTTTTGCAGTTACTTGCAGTTAGTAATTATTATTTTTGGGAAATAGAGATATCTATGACATTCTAGTATCACCATGATTTTTACTCAAACAAAGGTATATTCCGATTTGTACAGAGGTTACCCACATAACCAAAGTTACCCAAAAGATAACTAAAAGCTAACCTCTCAAAAATACAAGGTCACCATTCGCCAATCAAAAGTTAAACTGTAGGTTAACTATGTTACAAATTAGTTAACCATAGAGAAACCTTGAGGCATCCTCTTAGCATCGCTAAAAGGTTAATCGTGAAAGATGTCCAAAAGCTAACCTTGTAAGTAATCATATGGTTAGCCATAAAAGATGTTTATAAACTAATCTTGAAAGTCATCTTTTGGCCACCTTCGCAACATACGAAAAAGTTAACCATGGAGGTTGTTTTTAGGGCATCTTCCCAACATGCTCAAAAGTTATACTCTGTGGTTAATCGTTATACCATCCAAAGAAAGTTATCTTTGAAGGATAACCATATTGACGGTACAGAAGTGAGCTGAGAAACATAACTAAAAGCTAACTGCCCATTTTATCGAAAAACACCCTTTAAATCTATCTGTAAGGCAAGCCTTGCTTTTATCCAAAGAATGCCAGTGCGGTTCGAATTAAAATGATCATTTTATTTCGTGTAGAATAAGTATATAAAAAATACATTACAAACAATTCAATACAAAAAATTACGTACTGGCAAAATGTATCAATTTTAACCTTAATAACCAAGACAGTGTGTTTTAAAGCGACTTCTTAAGTCTTTCTAGGGATTTCCGGACCCATACTTTCGTAGGGGATAAAATGTCCAATTCTGTGGCACAAGGTATAATCTTCGGGGCTGCAACTGTAGTAAATAATGATTTCATAACAAAATAAACAAAATAACTTGTAAAAGATAATATAGGAAAATGACTATATTTTAAAGTATTAACCAACAAATTCTATCTGATATTATATTGGGACAAATCGACCCCAAAATGTTAAACAATATTCATTTCGTCTAGGATAAACTATAACCAGCAACTCTGTGTATTCATATTTTATAAAGTTTTAGGAAAATGTACTTCAATTAAATGCTAATACAATGAGGTAAATCAATTTATAAAAAACAATTCCACGATTGTTCTGTGTAAAAATGCATACATCACATCAAATATGAAAAGCGTACGGGACATTTGTTGTAAATGTAATGAAATTATAGAAGTCATATTAACGAAAATGTAACATACTAATTGGTGTCAATATCACGATTTACTTACTGCAATGTCTTGCGAAACGTTAGTTTCTATGGGTTCACAAACAGCTAACATGTATAAGCCGATTATGTATTACTATCCTGGCAAACAAGGTTTGAATAATATAAGCAGACGGCCCTACTCAGGCAGGCAGGGCCTACGAACATATATTGCTCAAACTTCTAGAGCACATGCTTGTAAAGGCAGACAAGCTACAGGGCGGTACTTACCTGATAATGCTGGGTGTAGTTCCCAAATGACGACGCGGTCTAAGCCGAAAGTAAATTGTAATATTTACAGTTCGAGAAACCGCGAAAGTCTCAAGGAATATATACCAATTGGTGTCACGAAGGAAATTAATACAGGATAAGTAAAGCCCTCTTTCCCACTTTTCAAATTCAAATTTCGCCGCTATGGAAACAAATAGTAGGTAGCACATTGAGTTGCCTACATTTAGGCGCTTCTTAAAGAATCTTTGAGAAGCTCTACCCCTGAAACGAAACACTTTTGACTATACATTTATTAACAAAAAATGTTTGTTTTCATGTATACTTTAAGCCCTAGAAGTTTGTCTCTGCAATTCATTAACATCCTGTATATTAATTTTACCATTTGTGCAATAAAAAGTGCGGAAATTTTAAACTATTTTCTATTTCAATATAATCTCTTTTTACAGCACTGCATTTGTATCAATGATGCTCTAACACTATTACTACTACGAAATGTCTATTCATCAAAGCTTGCTAAATATTCTTAGGGGACCGCGGTAGAGTAATGGTCTCAGCGCTTGGCTTCGGAGTTATTCTACCAAAGTCGCTCAGGTTCGAATCCTGAGCACTGCACTTTCCCAGGGTGTTTGTGGTGTCTGGGGCATGGGGTTTTTCAAGGGTGGGGCATGTTAGACCTGTGAATAGCACGAAATGTGCTGAGCCGGGATAAGCTGGGAGGGATGGGAATCTTGGAGTCGCCTTTGGCAACTCCATGATTCTTTAAAAAAAAATATTCTTGCTATTTGTTTAACTACTTCATTTGATGAAAAACCTTTTACACAAACGAACTGTTTCAGCTATGCTGATAACTAAGGTTCGTTTCAATAGTTTTTTTTAAATCACTGAGTAATTTCCCAAAAAATATATTATTGCGTATCACTGTCATGAAGGTACTTTGGGAAAATTTATATAATCCCTTCATCTACTCTATCTAATTAATTCAATAAGTATTGCTCTATATTTGATAATGAATTTCATTTCACGGAGCTAAGCACTTAATAAACATTGTTGTATTTTATCACGAGTTTATGTTCCTGATTTACCTTCACTTTGTTTTTTAAAAATAGTCTATATTCTACTAATAGTTTCCTAATATACCATTTCCTCAGTTTTACATTGGTATTTGTTAGTCTATTGCTTTCCGCAGTTCTTACGTTAGTTGAACGGAGACAGCGGTTTAAGTATACAAACCGCAAACCTTCATCAGCAAAATACACTTCGCAACAAAATTAAGGGATATTACAAAAGATCTGGAATTTTTGTAAACTACTTTTCCTACTGCAGTTGCAATGGCAAAAAATAAATGTTTTGTTATTTGTTCAATATTTATATTCAATAATAACAGCTACAGTTTTACAATTCACGAAGAAACTAAATGAATTTCAAATTACACCACAAAATGTCAATTCAAACCAAATTAATATCGGGTGTGACCCTGACCACCTCTGGCTTGTATGCAAGCTCTTATTCGCGAAGACATACTTTCAATTAACCTGCCAATAACGTCCTGTGCAGTTGTTGCCCAAATTTCTACTAATCTAGCAGACAACTCATCTAGTGTTCTGGGAGGAACTTGTAGCGCTCGGATTTGTCGTTTTAGGTGATCCCATAGATGTTCTATGGGATTCAGATCCGGGCTACGCGCTGGCCATTCCAGAACATTAATATTGGCAGCTGCTAACTCATCAGTCACAATTCGCGCTATATGAGGTCGAGCTGGGAGCATTGTCCTGCATTAAAATAAAGCCAGGTCCGTGTTGCACAGCAAAAGGTTCTATAATTGGTATAACAACATTATCTCTATACCTTGCTGCAGTCATAGAACCTCTATTAAGGACCACAAGGTTCGTGCGATTCGCGAAACTTATACCTCCCCATACCATAAGGGACCCGCCACCAAAACGCTCTATTTCTCTGATGTTGCACTGATGAAATCGTTCACCTGGTGCCCTCCATACTCTCTCACGTCGGTCATTGGCTGAGAGACAAAATCTGCTCTCATCTGTGAACAGCACGTGCATCCAATTTTCGATTGTCCAGTTGGCATACTGCCTAGCAAAGTGTAATCGAGCTCTTTTGTGTGCTGCTGCGAGAACAGGTCCAGTAGCCGGTCGATGAGGTTTCAGATTTGCTTCGCATAGCCTCTTTCTTACAGTTTGTACACTTACAGTTGTGCCTGTTGCAAGCACTAACTCAGTTTTTAAATGCCTAGCAGTACAAAACCGTTGTCTTTTAGCAGTTATTGGCAATAAACGATCTTCTAGTACCGTAGTTTTTCTCCTTCTACCTTGACCTACCCTTCTATGATAATTACCGGTATTCTGGTATCTACACCAAGCTCGGCTAACCACTGACTGCGAAACTCCAAGTCTTCTTGCCACTTCTTGTTGCGTATGACCTTCTTCAATAAGTGTCACCAGTTTCACTACATTTTCGTAAGCTAAGACGTTATGGTGACGGATAGCATCCATTTTAAGTAAAAACTGTTCATTTGTTTACTAAAACTGTTATTTTTCGGACATCCTGATTTGCATTATTATTTATTTTTATTGGCAGATTACTCGTTTTCCTTAATTTTGGAATCAAACGTTTAAAAATAAGTACCAAAAAGATCATTTTATAATTTCAATCAGGTTTAATATCAAAATTATAAATAAGTCTATAAAATATTGTATTATCCCTTAATTTTGTTGCGAAGTGTATTTAAAAAAAGTTATTAAATTTTGGAGGTACGGGTTTACTCTAGATGTACTTACATTCACATAATTATCTATATTTCTGAGTTTCTGGAGCCTCCTAACACTTGTATGTGCGGTAATTTATTATTTAGTAAGTGTAACGGTTGCGTAAGCATTAGAATTAATAGGAGTTGCTGCTATCTTTATTCAAGCAATAATTCCTCTAAATCAAGGATAGCAAAGTATTAAAAATTTGGAAAAAAGTGATCAGGTCTTTTCACATAACAATACGTCTGCGGCAGGGACGTTGTTCTTCGCCGACACTTTTTAGAATATATCTACAAAAGAGTTTGCTACAACGAATATGGAAATACAGAGGTATCGGAAAACCTCTCTAAAATGGAATATTACATTCTTTACATTTTGTCGATAATCAATTAATAATGAATAGGTATAGAGAGACATAGACACGCTGCCAACAATACCACAACTAGGATTTAGAATTTAACATCTCCACGATAAAGTACCTATACGTGCGTTGGATGAACACGGAGAGATCTTAAATTGGTAACGGGATAATTAATCGAGAAGTGTAACGCATTCCTCGGCATGGAAATAGATAAATACGGAAACATTGGCAAAGAAATGGAAGATAGTAATTCAGAGGACAGCCATTTCTCTAATACGAGGTGTGTTACATTGCATATATCTTGCCTTTTTAAAAAAATTATTCAATAATTTAATTACTAATAATTACCGTCACAGTTGAGACACCTATCCCGTTGTTTTACTAACCGACGTATAACCTGCCCATAGAATTCTTGTGGCTGCTGATTTAAGAAGTCTTCCACAGCTATCTGTGGACCCCACACGTAAGTTTTCCTGGACATTTGTACAGATTTGTGTTGACATTTCTCCAGGTTTCTTAAACTCTATCAACAAGGGTCCTTCATGGTCGAAAAAAAAATGTTAACATTACCTTGCCTGTAGAAGGTTTTAAACTTCTTCACAGGTGGTGAACTTGAATATTTCCACTGCATCGACGATTATTTACTGGATGGCTCGTGGTAATGGCATCAAGTTTCGTCACCAGTAACTATTGACAGAAGAAAGTCATCACCATTTTGCGTCTGTGAGGTGTTACAGAGCTAAGCCCATTCGCAAGTATTTTTGTTCATTAGACAAGGGACGAGGAATCCATTGCGGATAAACTTTGCTGTAACCCAGATTACGAACAAAACTATGGACAGATCCTATACTAGCACCAACAATTTCTGAAATTTCTCTAATTGAAATTCGACGATTTTCTCTAATAAGGCCTTCCACACATGTCATATTGTTTTTTGTTAATGAAGTACACCGTGCACCTGGTCGCTTCTCACCCATAGTCCGCTCTTTTCCATTCTTCAATTTTCAGTATCATTTCTTCACAGTTGGGTACGCAATACATGTATTTCCGTGCACTTGTATTCGCGTATGAATCTGCAATGGCTGCACACCCTCAGCGCATAAAAATTATAGGACCGCACGCTGATTAAACTTGGACGGATCTTCAATAACAAAGTCAGAATCATATTCAAACGCCAGAAACGTATTAATCTGTTGCTTATAAACAATATTAACAGTAACAAATGTTATTTAAACTGTTACATTTGTTTTGAAGGCTAAGTTGTGTTACGGGCCAAAAAAAGATTCACGTTACGGCGCCAAATTTGTTACGGGCCGATCGAGCTCTTTCGAGAATTATGGACAGAGAAAAATCGCACGTTGGCGTGCTAAGAAATTTTCGGTACGGCCAAACGCGCTTTTCTTGGACCCGCAAACAAAAAAAGATGGTAAAGGCCAGCGGCTTGCTCAGAGGAGTAGGGGAAGGTTCGCTGAAATTGCTTATAGAGATAATGCTTAAAGTTGTGTACAGGATGCGTCGAAATAAGTGGGCGCCACCTTTCAAATCCAACTGGTTACAAGGTTCTTGTGAAAGGCCAAGGACCACCAGCTTACGGGAAGGGAACCTACCTTTAATTGTGCCTTCACCTGTATAATTAAAGCTTGCAAAATTTTTACATAAACACATACAGAGTACACATAAATAAAAGAGGCAGTAAATAATTGTAACACATATAATGAAACTGTTTGACCAAAATACAACGAAATGGCAAGTTATAACACAAATAGTTTGGAATTACAATTACTATGAAAATCCTTGAACGTTCGTGGAAAACCACGCCGCTGACTCACAATATTTATACTGCGATTTATCTGTGTGGTCAATGGCGTAGTTTACAAGAAAAATACTATTTTAATATTTTTACAAACAATAGCGATTGAAGATCGCTTTTGGGTTGTCTACAAAGAGTTCAAAATCGCGAAATTCTGCAAGTTGACGCGAGCAAAAAAAGGTTTATTCTTCTTGACTGCACAACAAAAAAA
>JABXWE010030783.1:0-19198 GCA_014611495.1 Limonius californicus
TATATATATATATATATATATATATATATATATATATATATATATATATCTCTTTGTAAACCTTTTCAGTTAAATACACAAGACCTATCTGGATTTTGCGATTGTTATGTGATTTTCAAATTTGCCGCTACACTTGAATTAATTTCTTAATTTGTTTGCCGCTTCGTTAGAATCAATATTGTCATTTTAATTGAAGTCTTATTTTGGGTTACCGTTTCGCTATTTTGTTTTATCTTTCGAAGTTCCAGATATGTTAATAGTTTCTTTGTGTTAAAATCGCAAGCTCTTGATTTTCTTCCGCGCTCGACTTCGAATGCTTCCTGGAACATTCCATAAGATTTTGTAATGTGGTGCAATATCTTTTGGGAGAAGTGAGGCCCCATTGCATTTTGAAGTTAGTCCATTTTCGATCTTCGCGGACTCCGGTCGCCCGTACGGGGGCCGTAAAGAAAGTGAGTGCAAGCCAGACTTTTGAGATTGACGGACGTAACTTGGAAGATAGTTTCTTTTCCTTCAATGGCGCCTCTGTTAAGTTTTTCGTATTACCGTGTGCTGTGGAGCATAATCAAATCGACTTAAAAGTCGGATAAAGAATAACAGAAGGCTCGCTTTGGTGCTGGACAATTTTAAGTTAATTGCTCCTGTCGAATTCAGTTTGGATCTTTGTGATGTGAAAAGGAAATAAGGAAATTGTGCAAGGGTTTTGCTGGAATTTGGTTCGTTCCCGTCGTCCGAAAAAGTCTCTCTTCTGTCTCCAGGCTAACTGACCTAGTTGGAAGCAACTAGTCACTCTACAGGAGCGGGGCGCAACAGCTACATCTTGTCTCAACGCTGCCCCGAAGAACGCTGTCCTCCGGCCCTTTATGGTTGTTCGACCCTACAACCGGAAATCGCCGTTATATGTGCTTGTTTCCTCCGAATTTCAAGGTAAAGAATCAGATTTTGTTGTGCAGTGTAAAATAAACCTTTTTTTGCTCGCGTCGACTTGCAAAATTTAGCGGAATTAAACTTTGTCTTGTTAAACCCAAAAAAGCGACCTTCAGTCAAAAATCTTTTATTTGCACGAAATATTTGTAAAAAGAAACTTTGTTTATACTGTGTTTTCCTGTAAATTACGCCATTGACCACACAGATACATCATAGTAGAAATATTGTGAGTCAACGGCGGCGTTTCCTGAACGTTCAAGGATTTTAATTGTAATTGTAATTCAAACTTCGGCGTTATAACTCTTGTCATTTTTTTGTTGTACCGTCGTTACTAAGAGTTTCATTATATGTGTTTTAAAATTTACTGCCTCTTTTATTTATGTGTACTCTGTATGTGTTATGTAAAAATTTTGCAAGCTTCAAATATATATAGGAGGAGGCACAATAAAGGTAGGTTTCCTTCCCGTGAGCTTCTCGGCCTTTCACGAGGACCTACTCAATCAGCTGGACTTGGAAGGTGGCGCCCACTTATTTCGACTCGCCCTGTACACAACTAAAGATTTTCTCCCATAAGCGATTTTCACGAACTCCCCCTACTCCTCTGAGGTAAGCTGTAGGCCCTTTTCCATCAAGTTAGTTACGAATCTTCGAAAAAGCTCGATTGGCCTATAATACGATTGCCAATGAATGCCATGCTGAATTTGTCAGAATCTTATTTTAGGAAATGACTTGCATCCTAATAATGTTCTAGAAACAATAGCTGAGTTTATTTAATATGTTGTATATAAAAAATTAAGTATAATAGGGATTGCATGCCATTTATTTAAATATACGAGGGGAACTTAAATATATATCTACCTAGCCATGATAATAATGGTTGAGCGGGCCATGCCATTAATTACATATTTTCACAATTTGTTGACAGTTGTATATGCAATTTTATTCAGATCTGCACATCCGTTTCAAAAATATTGTATACAGTTGTATTAAAAATGAATGTTGTAAAACTTGAACACCGATATGTAATAAAATTCTTGACAACAGAAGGAACGGGCCAAAAACTATCTACGACAGGATGACGGCGGACTATGGAGAACAAACTCCTCCTTATTACAAGGTTAAATTTTGGTGTAAACAATATTTCATTGAAGACGGGAATCCGTTGAAGATGACTCAAGTTCGGGCAGACCTTCAGATGGGCCAATGAAGAAATGTGCCAGAAAGTTGAGGTTACGGTGCTGGAGGATCAACGTTTAAAAGTTTCAACTATCAGAATTAATAACTTCTGAGGGAAGCGTCATTACCATTTTACACGATAAATTAGGCTTAAGTAAGATGTCAGCGCGGTGGATTCCAAGACTCCTGACTCCAAACAAAAACTGCATCGTCAACAAATTTGCGACCAACATTTGTCCATTTTAGAGAAGAATTCAGAGTTTCTATCGCGAATAGTCACTTATGACGAAACTTGGGTTGATTACTGGAATCCTGGGACGAAAAAAGAATCCACGTAGTGGGTCTATAAGGGTTCTCCATCTCTCAAGAAATGCCAACCCAACCTGCTGCTGGGAAGTTATTGACCACAATTTTCTGGGACATTGAGAGAATATTGTCGATGACAAGAGGGACTACATTTACTGGAGAAACTTATGCCAATACTCTAAAAATCTAAGGAACGCCATTTGTAAAAAGCACCAACATTTGCGTCAGGAAAGCATCTTGATTTTGCATGACAATGCACGAATCCACAAGGCTCGAAAGGCCATGTCTATTTTAGAGGAATGTGAATTTCAGGACATTGATCATCCACCTTAAAGCCCAGATATGGCACCATATGATTTTTATCTGTTTAGAAAACTGAAGAAATAAGGTAAGAAAATAATAAGATAACGAACAGGCCGTCGATGACTACCTACTTAGCTAGTCAGCTAAAGGAATTATTTTCTGAAGATATAAACCAACTTCCGGAAAGATGAATAAGTGCATTGATATAGATGAATGTTATATTGAAGAATAATATTCACATTTTTGTGTTTCTTTTGTTTCATGGTAGATAAGTTTTTGAATTCCACTCGTATTATACACACTACGTTTAATAACTCTTTATCTTTGTAAAAACTTCTTTAGCTGAATTCAATCCATCAACGGTCTACATAACGTTTCCCGTATTTATATTATAGTTTAACAGTAAATACTACCTGTTGCAGTTTCAAAGCCACCATCGTTTAAAACAATTTTGAGTAACAAAAAACAATGCAGAGTTATCCATGCAAAGTGAGGGTACTAAATGAAACAACACAATACCACCAGATTGCAGCTTTATTCTGAAACCAAGAAAAATACTTATTGGACAGAATAGTTGAGTCATTTCAACTATAAAAAGATTACCTCATGAATTGTCTTCTATAAGTTGTAGGGGTTTGGTTACCCATCTCAATCAAATTGACTCTTCTGCAAAGACTGCACGCTGTAAAAATAACAATAGACGCACACACTCTTTGGAGCACGGTGTAAAAAGCGAAAATATAATCAGAAGTTAAAAAGGCACAGATAAGTGTTTGCTGAAAAAATTATCATCAAGCAGTTTTACAGCGAAGATGAAAAATCCTTCAATGAAAATATGATTCATACAGCTATAGTTAATATGTTAGAAGAAAAATGTTTAAACAGTATTAAAACTGAAATATTGCAAAATGCTTTAAACTCCCAACTCGTCAAATGAAAAATGCAACAGCACGTAGAAGCAGGAAACGGTTACCATTGAGATCTTCAAAATTACTGCAGGCTAAACTGTCGAAAAGAAAGTCCTCTGTTTCGACTAGAATAAAGATCAAAAAATAAAAAGTTGATTATAAACGGAGCCTCTCGTCGCTGTTCAACCAAGTGGGTAAGGCTAAACGAGAAGATGGTGAAGCAACTGTAATTCTTGAAAGGATGGATGTAGATAAATTCAAATGTAAAACAGATGCAAACGATGGAATCATATTTTTTCGAAGCAACTTGAAAAATAGAGATGCTACAATAGGACGTTGAGAACACTAAAAATGAAAACGAACCAGGAAGTAATTGTACCATTGGAAGCGGAACAAACAAGAATTACATTCAGGCAGTGTAAAAAATAATTCCATAATAAATTGATAGTCTTCTTCTTCTTCTTCAGGTGGGATTTTCACTTTGCATATTTTGGCTATTCTTCCATCTTCCATTCTGTCTACACTGCTTTCTTTCTTTGGACCATTTGATGACATCTTGTATTTGGCATTTATTTCGAATGCTTATGCTGGTTTGCCTGTCATGTAACATAACTCCTGCTATGGCTCGTAATGTTTTCATTTCTTCTGTTTTGTTTTCGTAGTTTCAGCACGTGTCTCAATTGCGTAAGTTAACACAGGTCGTACTGCTGCTTTGTATATCTTTGTTCTACTCTCGATGGTCATGTATTTGTTTTGCCATATGCTTTCTCTCAGGCAGCCGGATATCTTCAGTGCTTTATTGGCCTGTATTTGTGTTTCTCTAATGATGTTTCTGTCACTGGATATTTCCACTCCCAAATATTTAAAGCTTCTTACTTGCTCAATGATTTTGCCTTCTAATTCCAGTTTGCATCTAGTAGGCTCCTTGGAGATCACTAAGGTTTTTGTTTTTTCGGCAGATATTTCCATGTTCTGTTGTGCAGTTGTATTGAATTTATGTAAAAATCTTTGTAGATTGTCGTCGTCATCAGCTATTATCACATCTGCGTAGCATACAATATTGATATTTTCGTTACCCATTCGGTATCCCTCCAATGGTCTTGTTTATTATATTATTATGTTCATTATTGTAGCGGACCGCATTTGCCACTATGTTTATATTATTACAGGAAGATGCACTTTGGGACTTTATGCTCGTAATTTTAATTTTTAATCTATACTCGCATAGGTATTTCATGCTAATTGATTTTAGGGGCGTTCGAAAGTCGCACGCCTCATTTATCTTGGAAGCGGCCGTTTCTAACATGCAGCTTTTTACATTCTAGGTATCAAATTTCAAATTAGTCTGGTCTCAAGTAAGCATAAATTGGGACAGCCGTCAATAAATGGGGTGGTTCGGGAAAAGTTTATGGATTTTTGTCACGGACCGTTCCGTTAAAAGTCATTAGTTCAATAAATGAAGAATGGTTTCTTCATTGTATGCCTCCTCCTGCGGGGAGTTCACACAGAAACGTGGTAATTAAATACAAAATTTATTAGGATCTAAGGATTAGGTAGGTAAAGAGAGTTATTTCGGCGGTCTCTTAATAGTAATATAAGTTATTTGATTTTAACTAAATATTCTTGGGCTCACAATAAATGGAGCGTGAAATTGTTTTTCAAATTGGTGCACGTGCAGTGGGTTCTCACGATCCAACGCCCGTTTTTGGCCTATAAAAGCAGAAGTAAGTTGTCATGAGAGATGATGCTTGATTCAACCGTCAGGAAGCACTACCAGAACAAGAACCAAATCCTTCCCCTGTATATCGCGCTGGAGGAAACTCGGCAGCAGCTGCAGGTATCCATTCACCACCCTGTATATTGCGCTAGAGGAAACTCGGCAGCAGCTGCAGGTATCCATTCATCACCCTGTATATCGCGCTGGAGGAAACTCGGCAGCAGCTGCAGGGGTCCATTCACCACCCTGTATATTGCGCGGAGGAAACTCGGCAGCAGCTGCAGGTATCCATTTATCACCCTGTATATTGCGCTGGAGGAAACTCGGCAGCAGCTGCAGGTATCCATTTATCACCCTGTATATTGCGCTGGAGGAAACTCGGCAGCAACTGCAGGTATCCATTCACCACCCTGTATATTGCGCTGGAGGAAACTCGGCAGCAGCTACAGGTACTCTTAGTCCTTTAACTATTCCGCGTTTTTTTGTTGTTGGTTAAAAGAAATTGGGTTCAATACGTCCCACCTAAATATCTGCGTACTTGAGATCACGTCGCCCTACCTCGGCTAAGGTTTCCTGCAGTTTAATATTGATGATAATAAAAGTATTAAACCGCTCTGGTGTTTTATTTCACGTATTTAGCTCAACTACTCTAGATCCTAACCTAAGACGATCACGAAGAATCACGATAAATAAAAGCTAAAAACACAACATGAGGGCCCGTAACGCTACATTATTCAATTGAACAAGCAAGGACGTAGTGAGGAGCCCTACCTCATACCTCGCGCTATGGGGACTTCCTTTGAGAAGTTTGTGATTAAGTGTTATTTTGGTTCTAATGTCCATGTTAATATCTTTTATGAGATTTACGATACCGAAAATTGATAGTGTCAGCCATTATTCATAACACCAACAATAGACAAAGAAGATGACTTAAAACCCCATAGCCAACAGCCAAAGAATAATTTAAAACAATTTAAAAATGCAAACGATGCAACATCAATTAGTACCACAAAAATGGATGACAAATGGTTAAGGCTCTACTTCGCTGCATCATACAATTTTCAAAGATTTCCCATAAACAATCACCAACTTGTATGTTATAGTCTAGAGAAGTTTCATTCTGCTTAAACTGTGTAAGTTCAGAAATACTTGTAATGTTTGAAAAAAACTCGATAATGTGACATTTTATAAACTGTAGTAATAAAAATTTTCACACTGACACTTTTTAAAAATTGTGGAAAAATTGTTATATTTGTTAAAAATTGCTAACAGTTTCTTATACAGGATACCATTGATACATTGTAAAACAGCGACTGCGGACCATTTCCACTCATTTGGTTAACCTACACTAACAGGGCGATATATTTTCTTGGGAGAACAGTATTGATGATTTGCCTTACGTTCGTAACCGTTCATAGAAAGCACTGGAATGAAACGCCGCATTTAGCTTAATGCTTGTTCAATATATCATGGAAGCCGTCACACAAAGTTATTCTCAAGTTATGACGTGAAATTCCGCACTAAAGCTCGCAAACTAGTGTGTTTCAAGTTTCAACTTACAACTTCAGCTGCTAGTTATGTATTATTAGAAAACTCAATTTGAATTATTACCGGTGAAATAAGTTGGAACTATAACAGAAGTTAATAGTAAAACATAATCAGTGTTCGACATTCACACTAATTCTCGTCAGTAATTTATTAGATAGAAGGCAGTTACGAAATACGTTCTCGGTGGTTACATAATTTTAATTAAAAACTTAATATTATGTTGAGTTGGACAGCTTTGAAAAAGATGCCAATCACTAGTCCCTTCGATTCCTTTTTTATTGGTACTTTGCGAGTCGAATTCCAGGTCTATCAAACAAATTAGAACTGTGTAAGTTAGTTCTGAACACGCAAGTTGTGTAATGGACAACACGCACACACCCTTACAATAAGCATTGCCATTCTCCTATTCCGCACGTTTCGCAATTATTTAACAACAAAACCGCACGGACCAAAAAGTTCACCCCTAAAGTACCAGATTCAAGACACGCAAAACCATTTGTCATTAGCAAATCTTAAATGTCGTGAGCGGCATATGTGCGAAATTTGCATTGCGTGACAAGTCCCATAAAATTTTTATAATAAATAACTCGCATCAAAATAACCAACAACTTCAAAGGTGGCCCTTGATTCTGGAACGTTGTATTATGTTAATTAACAAAAGCCCGTGCAATAAATGAATGCATTTCACCTGCCAGTGCTTAGGGAGCTCTTGACTACAGGATATTTGATCGAATGGCCGATATAGTTGTGTTCAATTATATAGCCCCGCTCATTGACAGCTTGACATGGAGGGTTGCTTTAGTTGACGAGAACAATAATATAATAGCCCCAACAAGGTTAAACAGAATAACATAACTCGTTTCTACAATAAATAATCTACACCATTATGTTATTATGTTGTATACTATAGAAAAAAATAATAACGTGAAGGTATTGGAATGTGGCTGAAACGCTGTTTAAGAATTGAGGTCATTGAGTTAGCTATACCAATTTTAGTAATAACGCCCACAAAAACCAATAGCTCAATTTCGCTGACGAAAGGAGCAAATGTTACGTGATCTGGATAAATACACTCATAATGGTTTTATTGATATGATAGCACACTTTTTATATCAAATCATATAATATTGTCCTTCCTTTCGCTAGTACATAATCATCAGCCGTTGCAAATCAATTTATATATTTATGCGGTACTGGCATATTAATACAGCTGTATGTGACATCATTTTCAAATTTTCAGCAGCTTTTATGATTTTAATTGACAAGTTCGTATGTGATTGCCTGTCATTTAAATTAATTTCATAGGTAACACACAATAGGAAAATATATCGTAACAGAATGGACAAGCGGTTCCATGAAAGTTCACCGACTGCAATTCACCGACGGAAAGTTCACCGACAACAATTCACCGACTGGAAAATTCACCGACTGGTAAATTTGTCGCATGGAAAATTCACCGACTCGCCATTCATAGAAAGGAAAATTCACCGATTTTACAATTGATCGCTGATGATTTATTTATTAAAAACCATGAAACGTGGAAAACTGTTTTAAGGTCATTTATTTACTTCGTATCATAATGTATTGTCAATATTTCTAAAAAATTGAAATGTGCTGATTTTGAATTAATTTTCCTGAAAATGATAATGATGAAATTTCGAATAAAACACATTTTATTTAAATCATTTAAATGAAAAAAATACTTTATTTATTTTATATAATACCTAACCTTTTTCTTTTTTTTTCTCTCAATCATGTAAACTACCGTACCCCCCCCCTTCGAACCGCTTTTCGCATTACTTCAGGGTGGTGCGGGCGTCGTTTACACACTAATCATACATGCAACATGTACCCTAAACTTAACTAAGCGAAATGCGGTCGCCCTAGCTGAGATTCGAAACCACAGCGCAATTCAGTGTGACCTCGAGTGGCAACGCGTTGCTGCGCTAGACCACCGAGGTCCCATATAATACCTAACCTAACCTAACTCTAAAACGGTTTTCTACATTTCATGGTTTTTAATAAATAAATCGTCAGCGATCAATTGTCGATTCGGTGAATTTTCCTTTCGACGAATTGCGAGTCGGTGGATTTTCCATGCGATAAATTTACCAGTCGGTGAATTTTCCAGTCGGTGAATTGTTGTCAGTGAACTTTCCGTCGGTGAATTGCAATCGGTGAACTTTCCGGATACCGTATTTCCTAGATTACATTAAGAGGCTTGGCAGATCCCAATACGGAAAATGGCCGAAGCTCTGTAAACAAACAGGAAATCACAAAAAAATATTGGAATAACCGTAAAAAGAGACTGTACCATTTATTTAATGGTACAAGAAGAGCGAGAGAGTATCTACTTGTACCTTTTCAAGGTTAGGAGGTCTCAACTTACAGCCCTCATTTAAAATAAATTTAACTATATCATGGTCTGCAATAGCCTAGTAAATCTTCTCTGGAGTAGAAGTGTTTACACTTCTCGTGGTTCAGAGCCCACGTTAAGCTGTAGGTTCTCTATATCTGTGGCACTTTAAACGCGCAACACAGGCATAGGAGAAAAGATCTCTACGTCTCGTAAGAGATAAAGCACTCGAAGAAGAAGAAGGTCTGGAACCAATGCGGGCAAGTACAGACTTACCAACTCAGCTGAAGCCGCAAAATGCGTAAACTAGGAAGCGAGACAAAATATTTCAAAGTATGATGAAAAATTGACGTCATAGGCTTAGTGCACTCGACGATAGAAGCTTTCTTTTGGTGCGGTGGCTGTAGCTAAAATACAAGAATTAAACTCATACACTAGTACTACTATTTTTAGGACTGTACCGATATTATAACTACAAAGTACAAATATAGAATAAACTTCGTCTCTATGTTACTTGTGCACAATCTGCGGCCATAGTTTCAGCTGTATTGGTCAAGCTGTATTAGACTTTAATAACAAAGCAATAGAAATAAATATTCCACAGGAAACCCTATATAAAACTCTCAAAGATTTCATAACCAAGACTAAATATTGCTTCGAAACAAATATAAAAGCGACAAAATATACACTACTAGTCATACCGTGCTGATGGCAGGAGACCAAAAGATTAAAAATGCTATAACGTTCACGAACTTAGGATACATAATGAACGATCAATGGAATTGCTCCTAGTATAGTGAAACAGGAAGAATGCTTTTTATTTGAATGGAACATCTGCTGTGCTCCAGAGATCTGCATATATAATGAAAGATTAGGACCTTCAAATATTACGTTTAAAAATTAAATGTTTTTTGAACTTTCGATCCACAGAACATTATAGAAAATATTCTGAGTAGAACACGTAATCAACCAATAGATGGAAAACGGGAAAGAAAGAATCAGCATTGCGAAGAAAAGGAGAAGAGGAATTATATTGATCATATAATGAATAACCGGTAGGTAAACACTTATTTTTACTTGAAAGATTTTCAGAAATGTTGACGGTGATGCTAACTGCGCCCCATTCTAATTTATATATTCAAAAATAAATATAAGGAGAAAAACTATTGTAACCAGCGAATTTTATTTGTACAGCCCTAAAAGCATATAAAGAGTTTAACTTAGGCGAAGACATGTTCTTTCTTTTCCACGGCCAACTTTATCGAAAATGTTGATCATACTGTATTTTCAGCACAGAGGATTCTAAATGTTTAGCAAAACAGATTTTGTCTTTCCGCTCTTCTAAACCGCTATTTTCAAACAAGCTTTCAACAGGCCATTAATTTGTTATGTGTTAATTACTGTTTCAAACTTTTAGTGATTTTAGGTAAATTTTGCAGTTTCCTGCGTTGGGGCAATAGAAAGTCCACCGAGATTTCTATTTCTCTTTTGTGTACATAAATAATGCTACTAACTTCTGCTGTCACAACATTATTTTCATCTTCCCAGGAGGAATAATGTTTGCTAGTCAAACCTGTGGAGGTTGTTGAACTGTTTAGTATATAAAACCGAAAATCGATCAAGCGCTTTGCCAAACTTACATTTTGTTTACAATTTTTATTCGTCGAAGTATATTATTCAAATTATTGAATTCTCGACAATTTCTGCAGCGAATCGCGTATTAGGCACATGGCGCTTATAGCTGTACAAATGCTTATAAAATACGAATCGTGTAGGAAGTATTATGTAAAATAAGCATAGAATATATTCTACTATCACTAACAGTGTTGGGTAGTATCTAGATACATGTATCTAGATACTGGATCTAGATACTATTCAAGTATCTAGTATCTGTATCTAGATACGTTTATAAAATTGTATCTTGTATCTGTATCTAGATCCTATTAAGCGGTATCTTTTTCATTAAACAATAAAAGATCCTAGATACATTCAAGAATTATAATTTATTTTATCTAGTTTTCGAATTTTATTAAAACATTTCTTCAACTTAAAATTTAGGACATTTTTGGACATTTAAATTTTAGGGTTTACTTTTAGCAGAAAAACCCAAATACGTCTTAAGATAGGTAATGGTAATAAGCATTCAAACATCCCCATTTTGAGGAGATAAGAACTGTAAGAAGCTTAAGATTTTAAGTATACATTTACCTACTGTGGCTATACAAATTACAATAACCGCCCTTGCTGTTTTCGATATTGGGAATTTCCAAGCAAATCTTATAAGTAATAACCGAGCGGTAGGCTTATCTAAAGTCTTGACAAAACTTGAAGTTTTCTCAGTATAAATAAAAGTAGTGGACAAGTACAGAATCAATTCTTGTGCTACAATTAGAAGAATCAATGATAACGAAAGTGCTTTTTTGGAAGTGCCAGCGATACTGGATGGCTATCCCAATAAAATGTTCTCTAGTAATTATTTTGTGTCTTATTATTATTATCGATTTGTTAACAACCCTAAATTCCGTCAGATTTTCTTTAAAAATAATATTATCATGGTTTATGCGCGGTTCCATTTCTGGAAGTGTAATTTTTTAAAGTAGGTATCTAATTTGTATCTGAGAAGGATCTAGATACATTTTAAAGTATCTTGTATCTGTATCTAGATACACGTAGTAAAATGTATCTTGTATCTGTAACTAGATACACTTTTTTAGAAGTACCTGTATCTGGATCTAGATACAAAAAAAAAGTATCTTACCCAACACTGATCACTAACAAACAACAAACAATTTTAATTTAAATAAATAATAATAAATAAAACAATATTAGTAATAGTAAAACAATGATTAAAATCTGTCGAAATTATTAGTATTGTTTTTATTTACTATTTTAAATGATTTCCAAAAATGTTCGTTGTGTAAAAGTTCTTTATAGTCTGGGCATATTGAAGTTAAATCTATTAATGTGCAGATATTCGATTTCATAAGGCAACAATTTTTATTACAGTCATTTAGTGTTTCTTTTAGTTGCTCAATTTTTAATTCTATAGCTCTACAATCTTACAATGAGCTGCAATACGAGCTAGTTTTTCGCTACATAACAAGAGAGTACTATTTCGGAAATGTTTTGGACATAGTACGAGGGTTGCCTTTTATATTTCGGGATTGGGCAACCCTAGTGCTGCCATCTGGCAACTGACGTCTCTATCGTAAAGTTTGACATTTTTGAGGGTATACGTACTCAGAATGTTTTGACGTACGAGCGCTATTTGTGTTGTTTACAGAAACTTGAAAAATTCATATCGGAAAAAAAATGGAATTAAATCGTAAACTTTCGACGTGGATTAACTCAACAACAGTGCATCGATGAACTTAATTCGATTTTTGGCGATGAAACACCATCAAGGACCAGTGTTTATCGATGGTTTACCGAATTCAGTCGTGGCCGTAGTTCGCCGTAGGTCGTCCAAAATCGGTTGTTGTTCCGAAAAATATTGATGCGGTGCGTGAACTGATACTGCAAGATCGTCATGTGACTTATCGTGAGATTGAGGTATCCTTGGTCATTAGTGTGACGAGCATACATTCAATATTGCATGAACATTTGGCCGTAAAAAGATTTGTTCGCGTTGGATCCTACATAATTTGATAATCGCTCAAAAACAAGCTCGTGTCAATTGGTCGCAATAAATGCTCAAACAATTCGATCGCGGTGCTTCAAAACATGTGTATGACATCGTGACAGGTGACGAATCGTGGATCTACGCGTATGAGACCGAAAGTAAACAGTAGTCGACTGTATGGGTCTTCCAAGGCGAGCCAAACCCAACAAGTTGTTTGTGTTCGAAGCCCTTCGAAGCAAATGGTCGCCTGTTTTTTCGGAAAAACTGGACATGTCTCAACCGTACCATTGGTGCAACGTAGAACGGTCAATTCTGAATGGTACACAACCATTTGTCTGCCACAAGTCTTCGGAGAAATAAAGAAAATCGACTGCCGAAGACAGATCATTCTCCACCACGCAATGCGAGCTCTCACACATCGGTTCGAACAAGTGACTTTTTGAACACTTAAAACGTCGATTTAATGAGTCATCCGCCGTATAGTTCTGATTTGGCACCCAATAACTTCTTTTTATTTCCGAACTTCAAAATTAATTGCGATGTCAACGTTTTTCAACACCTGAAGAAGCGGTTGATGCGTTCAAAATGCATGTTTTGGAGATACGTCAATCGGAGTGGAAAAAGTGCTTCGAAAATTGGTTCACACGCATGTAAAAGTGTATTGATCTTCATGGAGAATATTTTGAAGAACAGTAAAGCCATTTTCGATGATATATATTTGTTTTGAGATTTGTTTCCGTATGTTTGTATATTAAAATTTAAATTACAACCTATTTTTTATGTAAAAAAATATACCTTGAAGTAGGAGAAAATCCGAATGAAAATTGCTTCAAGAAGTAGCCATTACTGCTAAAACAAGCAATGGTAAACGAATTTCTAAAGCTAATCTGCTGTTATTAGCGAATAGAACTGCTAATTGCAGACATCCTAAGTACTGTTGTATCGGAAATTATGTTTTTGAACAACCTTTTCGGCAACCAGCACAGGTATCTTAATTACATGTGCGAGCTCGAGGTACATAAAGGACAAAAATAGCGGTCGTGAAAGTTTTATCGGAATGGAACTACGTGCTCTTTAGGTGGAAATATCCGAGACTTATCCAAACTTTTAAGTTTAAACTTCGGTCGTTACTAAGGTCAGGCGTATTTTATTTCTACTCCATAAAATCAATCAAGTTGACATTTAAAGAAAAACAATATAAACTCTTACAAGAAGCTTGAAACAAAAGTTTTTCGTGTATGATTGGGGTATGATTATTAATATCTGGCATATTATATAAATCAGATATTAAAAAACGCTCTTGTATTTTTTGAGGATGTTCTACCCAAGGATTTGTTGTGTTTATTCGCATATAATGACAAGGAAATTCTAGCTTAGCTCATCCGCAGATAGTTTATATCCGTATTAGGTATTACGCGAGAAAGTTTAAACTGGTTTTCCATAAACCGTAAAAAGCGGTAATTGCGTATGCAAAACAGTAACCGCGTCTCTGGTGGAAACGGCGCCTACAGTTTCCGGAATTTCAATTTTCTCTTGCCGAATTGGAAATGGAGGGAAAAAATTCTGAGATGCTGTGCTACGGAGAGTTACTTAATTCGAGTTCTAACTTGCTCTTTGTAATCCAGACAGGTTATTGATTAATAAATATTTTAAACCAGCCAAGACCCGTGTTCCCATTTTCCTTAGAAATCTCAGAGGCGATTGTTATTACCACACTAATTTTCTATTAAGTTTTCCGTTCCAGTTGCGATAAAAGGTGTTGAATTCATTTAAAAGATTTTGTAGTTAATTAATTTACCAGTAATTGGAGAATTACGGCGACGAAGCAGTTATTTGCATACAAATTTAAGTCCTTTTACTAAACACAAATTGAATTCCATATACGACGCTATGATTTAAAACGGAGTGCATTCCTCCTCCCTTAACTTTCATTGTTGCTGAGAGAATCTACTGCTTCTATAAAAAAATCTACTATTGATTATCCAAACGTCCCAGATATTGGAACGCGATAAACGAAGATAAAATTCGAGAACATGCCGAATAACTTAGATTTGTACATGAAAACGTGTCGTTTGTGTACCAAACTAATACGAACTATTGATCTCGAAGTCCGGGGTTCGAGCCCTGCCAACAGGTGGTACATCAATAATGCGCCCTCGTCCCGCCGCCAAGCTCTTTATGATCGGCCAAATGAACGCGACCGAATAAAATAAACATCTCGTCGTCATAAAACTTCATTGTACGTGTTTCCTATTCCGCTAAATTGCAAATTTTAAACGCATTTAAAACGTAAGCTCCGTGTTCGTCTTACGCCGAACGGGATTGCAGGGCGAATCCGTCCGCAAGCCGTTTTTCAGTTCCATTCACTCCACCGGATTATCCATCAATCTACTTCAGATATTCCAGGGTTCAAGTTTATCGGTTCTTCGTTGCCCTTACTTGTCCATCCATTATTTTATTGATCACCAGACATGTTTCAGCAACACTACACCTAAAAATTTTCCAGCGATTTCTTCCGTCGTTGATCACACCTGCGCCACGTTATAGCCGTAAGTTCAGACACTTTCTTGATGTTGTTGGGTCATAGATAACATAATGTGCGGGAGAACCAAAATGCGGTAAAAACTCAGAAGTTCGGTCTAGATATAACCGAGATACTTTTCTACGCATGGCATGAGAAATCGTTAAGTGTCCGGAACCGACTCTTGGCAGTTTATTCAGATATGATGGCTGTGACGTACCTCTTTTATTTTTGACAGTATTTCCAGCTAGATTTGCAATAAAAGCGACGTTTGAAACGATTTTATTTCAAACGAACTGTTGATGCGATCTATTTCCGCCGTGAAACTCTTTTACAGAAAAATAAACGTTGGCATGTTTATAAATTTCAAACCCTTTTACCTTCGTGCATAGATAACGGCGATTGGGTTATCTCTCTGTGCGTGTAGAGTTCCCCACAAAATTGTTATCGGTTTATCAATTAAATTTTGTTGGCGTAGGCTTTGATGTGATTAGTAACAAACCAATTAACCTTTTCGTTAATTTTATCCGGGATGAAATGTACTTTGCACCTAAATAGGGTTCAGCATACCAATAATCGCGATCTGCACAAACCAATTGTTCCAACAACTAAACACTTTAATACGTCCAAGATTGGCAGAACAATTTTAACACCACATTGCTGACATTCTTGGAATTCGCGCTTGCTGGGATCAAACACGGCATAAATCACCCCGCTAGTGCCTTAAATACCAGCCCATTCCTCTATTTTCTACACTATTGCCTAACTGCCCTCCAGGTTCAAATGTTAAGCGATACGCTAAGGAGATTTTATGAAATTATTCCGCTGAATATATGAACTCAAATATTTCTTGCATAATTTCAGAGATTTAAGTGTTTATTAAAATAATATTGTGTATAAACGTCAACTGAACTAAATGTATTGTAATTAATTGGGCTGAAAAGTTACGGCTAAAAAGCCATTGAAGCAAGTGGAGAAACCTATGATTTCTGCAAATTAAGCTACGCTTATCAACAAGTTTCTTTTCTTTTGATCCTCTTTCACGATATATTTTTATGACCCGGATAACATAGCCGCGATCAGCAAAGCGAGGGATTGAGAGTGCTAAGCACGTAGATGGAAACACAAGTCGTTGCTACCACGATTCGACACAGACTCACTGAGCTCATTGATATTCATCACCACTAAAGAAACTAATAATAATATAATACTCTACTCCAAATAAGCCTTCTTACACAGAAGATCATAGTAAACCCGAGTACACACTAATTTACAATCTCGTTTACAAGTTAATAAACTAAGGAGGCACACATATAATTTCCTGTGCGTATCTTCCCAAAGGAAATGTGTTCATAAAATCTGTATAATGTTGTGTGTTGTCGCGTTTATGCTTCAGCTCATGTGGAAAATACGAAAATGTAAACTAAATATGCTGTACAGTTGTAATAATAAACTTTAAATCAAAATATTTTGATCTACTCGTCGGTAAGCTTCAGTAAATATCCTTCCGGCGTTCATTAAAACGACGAAAAATTAATTTGCGTTGAATATTAAATCCCACTGTGACAGACACGAATTTGTACAATGCAAGTTACATAATAAAGGAGACATTTTCCCGTGGGCGTAACAACGAAAAATGTATAAATGTAAGGTACAAAACTGCGTAAAATAATAAGCTGTTATATTTGGGTTTAGCTCTTGATTTACGTATACATCTTGATGGTTTAGTTATTACATATCTCTAGGTGGAATAGAGATTTGTTCCAATTTTCATAGAAACTTGAAATTACTAACGTAAAATAAGCAATTATTAGTTGACCTTAATTTTTTAGTAATCTTGAGTATATCAAGAGGTCCAAAAAAAGCTGATCCTCAGCGGGCTGTGGAATGAAAAGTCACGTCTTTTCTAGACTAAAGGAATGTTTATAATGTCAATTTCAGGTTCGGTTGTGTTAGCTGGAATTAAATAATAATGAAACTTCATTTTTAGGAGCAGAAATCATTTATCGACCAACAGTAAAAGAAATGAATAAACCTTAACTAATGTAATGACAGATGACAGAATCTGAGACGGTACCCGGAGAGAGAGAGAGAGAGAATGTAATGATCACAACAAATGTTGAAAATGTCTGCCTTCTTCCTCCAAACATTTCTAAACTCGTCTTCTCATACCTTCAAAAACAATTTGTGTAATTGAGGTGAGTTGTTAGTTTCTTGATAGTTTTCTTCAATTTTGAGTTTCAGTTCGTTTAAATCTATAATGGAGTTTTAAAAATGGTGTTTTTCAAATAGGGCCATTAAAAAAAGTCCAAAACAGTAATATCACAAAAGCGAGGGGGCTAGGGTGTTGCAATATTCCTACTAATGATTCGGTCATCAAAATATTCGCGTAAAAAATTAATTGTATCGGCAGCTGCATGAGCTGTTGCGCCATCCTGTTGCAGAAAACCATCCCGTAGCTCTTCATCGTGAAGTTCACTTAAGAAAGGTTGCAATAATTCGTTCCTGTACCTTGCTGCAGGTAGCGTGCCTTCGAAAAATATTGGCCCAACTAACCTACGACGACTCATTCCAACCCGAACTCCTATTTTCTGTGGATGAAGGGGAGCTTTAATTGTAACGTGTGGATTCTTGCTACTCCAAATCCGCATATTCTGTGAATTAACGTACCCTTAAGGTAAAACCAGACTTCGTCGGTAAAAAAAAGGTTAAATTTAACTGCTCTTCATTGAGATTATCCAAAAACCAATGACAAAAGTGCACTCTTTTTGGATAATCCTGTTCTAAAAGCTCCTAAACGGAAATAAATCGGTAAGGATGCAGATGCAAAGCGTGTCTCAATATTCTGTCGCATGTACCGTAACTTAAATCTTCAACCTGCTGGCATAAATGTCTAAGTGGTGTTTTTGGAGCCTCGTCAATTCGTTGTCATACAGTTTCAATTAAAGCAGGTATTATCTTCTTTCGCCTACCAGACCCTTTTTTCCTTCCAACACTTCCAGTTTCTCGAAAATTGCTGGCTAAATTCTTAACCAAAGCATAACATTTTCGGTATGTAATAATTTCATTGGGATACCTCTCTCGGAATTCCACAAAACCAGGAGGGATCGAATAGGTCCATTCTCCGTCAACTTGAAAGCCGTTCCAAAAGTAAAATTCAATAATGAATGCTCTTTGAAATGTATTAAAAATCATTTTAACATTCTATCAGATTTGTACCAAAGAAAAGATAACAATTTATCTGACATCAAAAACATTCTTTTAGTCTAGTAAAGACGTGACTTTTTATTCCACAGCCCGCTGAAGATCAGCTTTTTTGAATCTCTTGATAGTTATTACCCGACGGTGTAAGAACAATGTAACATCTTGCAATAACAAAAAAAAAATTGTCCAATGATTTGCTGAAATACAAAGGGCTTGCACGAATTTGTGTTCTAACTCATCAGTATTTACGAATAACTAACAATATCAAATAAAAAGACTAGTTTTTATTGTAAAATATGTTAGTATTATCACACTAAGCTTTCGAAATGTTTGTATATATGTTTTATTTAATTTGGAATTGTAACGTACGCAGAAATAGGTTTTATAATTGGGCCTTTATTTATGTTTATTATGTTTAAGATTCTAAATTATGTATTACTATATTTATGATAAATAAATAATAACCCTTCTTATTAAACATAACATATTTGTTACTTACTCCAAATGGCAACAAGTATTTTATTAATTCTACTTTATTCGTTAAGTTAAACTAAATGTTTAGGTTTCCTTTGCAAAAATATAATATAACACCCAATAGTACTTTCTCTAC
>JABXWE010030784.1:0-14899 GCA_014611495.1 Limonius californicus
TGCAAAAGTGAAGAGGGTAATGCTTGAAGATCGACGGGTGACGATTCGGGAACTGTGCAAATTGATCCCTGATGTCAGTAAGACTACTATTGACAAGATTTTTGGTAGAACATTTTCATTATCACAAGGTGTGTGCAAGGTGGGTCCCCAGAATGCTCACCGAAGATCACCAACGGCAACGGGTTGAAGCGGCCCGCGAATTCCTTGATTGCTACGCAGAAAAGGGCGAGGAATTCTTGGATTCAATTGTCACTGGCGGCGAAACCTGGGTACGACACCAGAGACAAAAGAACAGTCCCGTCAGTCGCGGCATTCAAGATCGGCGAAGCCACGAAAGTTTAAACAAACATTGTCTACCAACAAAGTGATGGCGACCGCGTTTTGGGATAGGAAGGGGATATTGTTGTGCGTGTTCATGCCTACCGGGACAACAATAAACGCTGATAGCTACTGTCAAACTTTGAAGAATCTTCGCCGTGCAATTCAAAACAAAAGAAGGGGCTTGCTCACGAAGGGAGTGCGTTTTCATCAGGACAACGCTCGTCCCCACACCGTCCGTGGAACAACCGACCTCATCCGCCAATTTGGATAACGTCACCCCCCCCCTAAATCCCGGACCTAGCACCAAGTGATTATCATCTCTTTCCTGCGTTGAAGTCGAACCTGGGTGGGATGAATTTCAGGACCAACGAGGAGTTGAAAGACGAGGTCGTACGCTACCAGCGTGTCGCGGCGGGAGAATTCTATGACACGGGTATACGAAAAATGCTACACCGCATGCAAAAATGCCTCGATCGCAACGGGGTTTATGTAGAAAAACAGTAGAAAGTCCAGGCTTTCCAACAATGTATAACTCATTGCAAATAAACGTGTTTTGCTTCGTGAAAAAAAATTGGAGACCTTATTTTACGGACAACCCTCGTATTTTTGCTACCATGACTTGAAATTTCACCCTTTTTCTAATATTTACCTTTCAATTTTCAATGTAAATGGTATGCCACGAAACAGTTAATTAATTTTGCTTTAATATGACGCTTTGATTAATATATTTGTGGCTGGTTTTCATAATTCTATAAACATTTTATTTATAAGTTTATCAATAGTAGTTTTGAAGTTTTATAATGTTTGTTTAATTGATGAATTCCCTGTAATTTTGAAAACATGCCAAAGAACAGAAATGTATTTCGTCGAGTAGTTAAATACCTATAATGACTCAACTCTTCCTTATTATATACAAAAACTATTAGGGGTACTAAACTCTATTGAACATTGAGCTAGAACGTAAACAAACGCTTGATTTGCCGGATGTGTATTTACGTAATATTCCTTGCGTTTCTAAATTAACGTTCGCACCGTCAGAATTCTTTTGCCGTAGGACGCCCCCTACGATTACACGTTTCTGGAACAACTTGCTCCATTTTAGGAAAATAAGCACCAGGCACTATACAAACGCTCCGAAAACCGATAAGCACTGCTCAAAAAGCACACAAACTTAACCCGGTAATTACGAGTGTAAAGTAAAGGTTTTGAGCGTCAATTACTCCTTAAATAATGAGGCATTAGCGTTATCTAGCGTAGACCAATCAAAGCGCGCGCTCGGGTGAGTCAAACACGTGCGTTTGTTGACGTTCTAGCTCGATGCTCAACAAATACAGTTTAGAACCATTAGATCAACAAAGCAAGCTTTTAATTTAATTTAACACAGCGCGTTCCACCATTTATATATTTTGTCAAACGTAAGAAATGTCAAAAATTGCAACACATAAGTATAAGTGTACATAGTGGTACACGCCTCTTTCTTTAATGACTTTATTATTAGTATACAATACACCATTATTGAGATGGGTATTAAAATAGGTGAGGAACCCTGGCCGTGAATTGCACACAAGCAAAGTACCGTAAGTGGTGATGGAGCACATTCAAAACTTGAACTGCGCGCTTGCAATGTCGGTACAGTCCGAGAAATAGTAATACTAGCTTGTGAATTTAACCATTGGATTTGAACTACAGTCACCGCACCGCAAGAAAGTTTCTATCCCGAGTGTACTAGACCTGTAACGTCGATCTTTTATCTCGCTTCGGTATATTTGGTCTCGCTTCAGTGTTTACGCATTTTGCGAATTCAGCTGATTAGTCGATCTTTATATTTCAAAGAGCGCAGTAATTTTCTGTTTATATTTAAATGAAATGATGCGCATTTTGTGGTTGGAACGGATCTGCTGTGGGCATTTCCATGCAGGTTATAAAAATCTAGCGCTGTAACCCATCATACATAATTCCCCAATCCGATCGACTGCCGTGGAGTCTATGCCAAAAACATACACTGGAATTTCTGTTCTTCGAATCGAACATGCAACTGCAGGTCTCTCGTGTCTCTACCTTAGCGCCGAGGAGAAGCACGTGACATAGAAGAGGTCGGTGTCGGTGTTATTAATTTCTGTCCCATTTCATTAGTTTCTTTATGTAGGCTTTCTTTTCCGCAGTTTCTTTGTTCCTGCCTTCTCTCTTTATGTTTGCGTTCATGTCTCCTATGATTATTTTGAAATCATATTGATTGTTTCTTCTAAAGTATCATAGAACTCTGTTTTTTTCCTCTTCCGTTCATTCTGTTGGGGCATGTACGTTTATTATGCTTATTTCTCTTCCTGTATTTTGTTTTTAGTCTTATCTTGTTTAATCATTCGTTTATAACTTTGTAATCTACCAGTGCTTTCTTCAGTCTTTCTTTTAATAAGAAGCCTGTTCCCAGTTTATTTTCATCTCCTCCTCCATTGAAGCAAATATAGTTTTCCATTCTGTATTGGTCTATTCCTTTGATGTTTGTTTCTTGTGTAGTCGGAACATATATATTGTATTTTTGTGTTTCTTTCATTAATTGCTTAAATTTGCCTTTGTTTAGTCGTTGTACATTCCAAGTTCCTGTAATTAAATTAGTATTGCCTTGCTTTCTTGTGCCTTTTTTTCTTTGATACTTTGCCTGTTTTCACCCGAATTTCCGCTTTCCTGAGTCCATCCTTTTTCGGTCTTCCTAGTTTTTTGGTGGATCCACTCTTGTCAATCTTCCTGCATCTTCGTTTGACCATATGTAACTGACACCATCTACTTCCAGCTTGCGGTATCCTATCCTTGTTTTCTTTTCTTTATCTTTTTCCTCTTTATTGCAAATTGGACTATTCTCTCTTCTATTGTTGATTGTTGATTTGAAAGAGCGAGATCTAGGACGCGGTTTTCCAAGCATCTCTATGCACTTAGGCCACATTTGGCCCATTGTACCCCCTAACTAAGAATTTTGCCTATCTGGGGTAATTCCAACTCCAGTAGTGGTACGGGACCTACGGCTTTATCTCTTATCCGACAGAAGGCTCAAGGTCGCTATCTATATAGATGTTTGGCAGCTTCTGTTTTTGTTTTAGAATTCTTATTTTCTCTTCGAAATTTCTACATTTTACTACTGTGACTTTCTCTTCTGTTTCCCTATTTTAGTGTTCTTGATTCGTTAGTTTGGAAATTGGAAATAGAAGAAACACGGTACATAATACAAATATACGCAACTAAGGAGGAGGAAATGGAGAAATTTTATACGGAGCTACAAAATACCTTAGACGACATTAAGGAAAGAAGCGAGAAAGTCATATTGATGGGAGACTGGAATGCGAGAATAGGAAATGACGGAAATAAAGGAATTGGGTGCATGGGTAAATTTGGAGAAGAAGTAAAGAATAGGAATGGAGAGAAGATGATCAGATTCTGCCAAATAATGACTTAATGATAGAAAAGTCCTTCTCGCAACAACCCATACCAGAAAAATACACATTTATAGCAAAAGAAATAGAAGGGAAAAGTATCATTGACTACATCGTCTATATACAAGAAATAAAGGGAACTATGACGGAGAGTAGAGCGGAAATAGGGACACATCACAGACTAGTAACTGCAGAACTGAAATGGAGGAAAAGAAATATAGCAGAATAGCAATAAAAAGACTAAAGGATGCAGATCTGAAGAACAGAGACAAGAAGAAACAGACAGCGAATTTGAGATATTGGAGAGAGAGAAAAGTGGATGGATTTTAGAAGATCGATGGAATAAATTCAAAGATATAGTATTACGAGTAGCAGAACATATTTGCGGAAGGCTAAAGGTTAATAGACATTGCAAGAGAACGAGCTGGTAGAATACAGAAATACAGGAAGGAGTGAAAAGAAAGAAAAAAGCATGGAAACAATATATCAGCACAAAGTCGGAACACGATAGAACAGAATATTACAAATATAGGAAAAACGTGAAAGAAATGATAAGGGAAGCAAAAAAGAAGAGCTGGAAAGACTTTGGCGATTAAATGGAACAAAGCTACAAAGTAAATAATAGAAGTTTCTGGAATAAAATAAGAGCTTTAAGGGGCGGGAAAAGAAAAGAGATAAAGGGCATAAGAGATAACAATAACTGTATAAGGACAAACTTGGAGGAAATTCTAGAAACATGGAGGGAATATTACAAAAACAAATGATGAAGAGAAACGAGCAATAGGGACGATGGGTAATCAAAACGAGATGGAGGACAATAGTAACAAGACAGAAGAAATAAGCATAGATGAAATAGAAGAGGGACTAAGGAAAATTCTGACAGGAAAAGCTGGTGATGCAGACAATATAGATCCAGAGATGGTAAAATGGCTAGGCAAAGAAGGGAAAAAATGGTTGTTGGAAATAATGAAGGAAGCATGGAGAACGAATTTAATACCGAAAGATTGGGAAGAAAATATAATGGTACCAATTCATAAAAAAGAGGATGAATTCGAATGCGAGAATTATAGAGATATATGCCTGTCCCCAGGTGCATTCAAACTATATACAAGATTTGTAGAAGGTAGACTAAAGAAGGAAATAGAGGGAAAATTGGAAGAGGAGCAATCAGCTTTTAGACGAGAGAGACAAACTATGGATAATATATTTATTCTAAGAAATCTAATAGAGAAAAGAAACAAACAAGGAAAAGAACTAGATATATATTATGCTCATAGACCTCAAAGCGGCTTTTGACTCAATCAACCGAGATACCATATGGAAAGTTATGGAAGAACTTGAAATATCCCAAAAAATTATAGAAGTAGGTAACCAAAAGTACGTACACAACAGGGTGAAAGAAAAAGTGCAAATGGGTGGAAAAAGATCAAAAGAGTTCTACATAAACAAGGGAATTAAGCAAGGAGATAGTCTTCTTCTTCTTAGAGTGCTTTATCTCTTACGAGACCTAGCGAGATAGTCTTAGTCCGACGCTATTCACATTAATAATGGCCAAATAATGAAAAATACCAAGAAAAGGACTAAACACCTCCAGGTAACGATAGGATACACAAATATGCTTCCAGTGCAAATGAAAGGACTGCTATACGCGGATGATATAATATTAATAGCGGATATATAGAATAAAAGCAGTCCCTACTAAACATTTGGGTAGAAGAGATAGAAAAAATGAACATGAAAATTAACATCAACAAATGTAAATGTATGAAGATGGACAAACAGGAGGAGAATATAAGAAATAGAGACTCGATTAAATGTAAAGAAGAACAAATAAAGATGGTGTCAACTTGCGAGTATCTAGGAGTAATGTTCACAAACGATGGGAAAATAGACCTAGAAATAGCGAACAGGACAAGGAAGGCGACAAAAATATATTACAGCCTAAACAAGACAATATTCGGTAAGAGAGAAATAGACCAAAAGACTAAGCTTCAAGTTTACAACTCAATCACCATACCAACGATACTATACGGCAGCGAAGCATGGGTAACAAACAAAGAGCATGAGAGCACAATTAATGCAGCAGAAATGAAACAACTAAGAAGAATTGCGGGAAAGACAAAAATGGACCGACTAAGAAGAGGAGAACTAAAGCAGGAATCGATAGAGGTAAAAATCAAAAAGAGGAAACTAAACTGGTACGGGCACATAAATAGAATGAAGCAGACCAGGCTGGTAAAACGAGTTATGGAGGCGAAAAGACAAGGGAAAAGAAGAAAGGGAAGGCCGAGGAAAACGTGGTTGGGACAGATAGAGGAGACAGGGAGTGAAAGAAGTAAGACGCTACAGCAAATGAAGAAGATGGCCGCAGACCGGAAGAAATGGATAAATGAAGATTAAGAAGTAACACCTCCGACGCTCCGAAGGGGCATAAGGAGGAAATGATAAGAAGAAGAAGATTCGTTAGTTTGACATTTGACGTTCAGTCAAAATTTTGAATTAGTGCACCACAGCACTAACTACCTTAAGCAGGTTTAAATATGGCAGCCGGGTGCGAGACCGAGCCTTTGGATATCCCCGGAAAAGATTTCGCGGAGGCACTTTACTTTTTAATGAAATAAAAAGTATAGAACCTGGCTGAACATGTGTATGTCGTTCCCATTCAATGAAAACTGTGTTTGGCACTTCCCCTGTACTGTAATTTTTGACAAGTATTAAACATGGCGGATTGTGCTACTTCAAAAAACTTGCTTTGTTGGTAGCTCTAGAAGTACCCTGAATCAGCGCCATCTCTTATGCGCGAGTGGAAGCTATTCATACAAAAAATAAAATTTTATTGCGTTAAAAAATATTATTTGAATATATAATTATTATTTTTACTAGAAATGAAAAACATTTGTTATGGAAATAAGGATAAAGAATAAACTTTAACTGTTTTTCAGTACAACAATTTTTAGTTTATTCTTTTCCAGCAGTAGTGATACATATTAACTTTAATTATGTAGCAGAACTTAAATGTGTTTATGAGAAATGGATAATGAAAATGTTTTTTGTTGGTGTTGATTAGTGTAGGGTGCTAAATGTTTGTTTAATTTCGCGATGTACGAGATATATGTAAGATGTGACTGGTTTTGATTTTGAGTACATAGAGAATAAGCGATAGGTGTTTTTGCAATTTGGTAGTTAAATTAAGTTAGGCGCCGCTTGGCATTCTATTAACATGCTTCTGCTTTCACGCCTGCCTCAGACCACCACCGCCATGGTAGGTAGCCGTGTTCTGTTATTTACCGTTATGTATGCATGACCTTATTTATATACTTATTATCTCACTCATACACATACACGTGGCTGATTTGCCAGCCTGCTGCGTTTCGTTGCCAGCTTGTCTTTTGTTCTGTTGCCGACAGTTAAGGACTGAACAAGTTCACCATTATGCATCGCTGATACTTGAAAATAAACTTTATTATCAATTGAAGTAGACTTTGATGTTTTTTCTACATAAAATTGCAACTGACTAACTACACACACACACATCACCTTACATAATTTTTCTAAAAATTTCAGGTTTAGTCGCATTTTTCTGTTTTGCATAAGCATGAATGTTATTTCGTTGCTCTTTAGTGTAGGTTATTCTTATCAATTATCTTAGATATACTTTTTTCTCTGTAGTCCAAATTTGATACAGTATACTGGTTTAACCATGTGATTTGTATTTTGGTTGTGATACCCTTGTTTATTCCCATTTGTAGGCACTGATGGACATGTTTTACCAAGATGAGGGTGGAGGACCCAGCACGGTATCAGAGCCCCCAGTGGCGGCTTCCTCGGCACCCAGAGCTAGTCTGACGTATGAGGAGGTAGTCAGGGAACTTATGGCATCGGAAAGACAATATCTTCGAGAACTTCATATGCTGATCAAAGTTTTTAGGTATTCGTTCGTATTTTGCTCCTGTACGGATTCACAAGTTTTTGTTTGCACTCTAGGGAAGAAATAATTAAATTAAATGCTGACCAAAAAGAACTAGATGCTATTTTTTCCAACATTGTGGACATATACGAACTTACTGTTACTCTATTAGGGAGTTTAGAGGATGTCATGGAGATGGCCCAAGAGCAAATGCCGTACATTGGTAGTTGCTTTGAAGGTACTTCTTTCTCTTCTGCAATGTCTCAATACCAATAATCTATTTTGAATTTAGAATTAGCCGAAGCAGCAGAGTTTGATGTATATAGCAAGTATGCTCGAGATGTAACCTCATCCATGTGTAGAGATACTTTAAATAATCTGCTATCACGCCCCGAGGTGAACAGTGCTTTAGTTACAGCTGGTCAGGGAATGCGGTTAGCTTTGAAGTATTACTTACCCGCGCTGCTTATGGGTCCTATTCGCCATTGCTTTTCCTATTTGGACTTCATCAAGCTGCTACGGGGCTTGTCGGAGTCACCAGAGGACCGAGAAACCCTTACCCAAGTTGAAGGTCTACTCACACCACTCCAACTTGAATTAGGTTTGTCACCGTACCATCTATGTAGAATATTGTGTTACATTGACTGTTTCAGGTCATTGTTCTGCCACCCAACATAGATCGAATGCGGTGTCTCAATACGGAACTAGGTCTCGAAGGCAAGCGGCGTTAGATAAAATACATGAGTTGCAACGAGTGGTCGAGAACTGGGACACAAAGGACACTGGACAATGTTGTAATGAATTTATCAGAGGTTAGCAGAAATAATCTATACTCAAATTTATATTTCAACATTTTATTTTCCTTCATCTATTGGTCGTAGTAGAGAAACAACGAGAGTTCTGGAGCCTCCCGAGGTCACCCCCACCAACCACTTTCAAGGTTAGTCTAGTGGTCTGACCTTGACGCAAGTGACCATGACATTTAAATAGACTAACCTTGATAGTGGTTGGTGGGGGCGACCTCGGGAGGCTCCAGAACTCTCGTTCTTTCTCTACTGGTCGTACATTTTTGCTTAATATGTTCATTTGAACTTTGTAATTGTGGGATGAACCACTTAAAAATACTAGTTGGAACCTCCCAAAATTTGTATCATCTGTATATAAGATCTGTAGTTTGTTCAATTGCACTACAATTGATGTGAATGGCATAAATGCAAGGTAACACTACAATATGGTATATGGGACTGAACAGGTCCCAATCAATAAAATTTGTCCAAATTTTCCTAATGGATTTAACCAATAAAATGTTTTGTTTTGATATAAAAAATTTAAAAATAATCATGGACGCCAGAATAGGAAAACACCAAAGGATGGGAATGAGGAGTATAAGACCAATGGAAAAGATGGCAGAAAAATACCAAACAATACTGGGTCAAGAAGTGGTAAGAGTTGAAAAGAATTTGGAAAAGAAATGTAGGAAAATTATGAATTAAACAACAGAAAATTTTGGAATACAATTAAAATAATAGGAGGAAAAAATAGAAACATAATCAGAAACATGAAAAACAAAAATAGCCAATTAATGAAAAACTTAGAAGAAACATTAGAAACAAAGTCAAGAAAATGAATACAAAGGAGGAACAAACAAAAACAGAAAAAGAAGATATAGGATATAAAGAAGAACCAGGAGAAGACAACAACCCAATTACAAAAATAAATAAATAAATTTACGAAGCAGTAAACAAATTAAAAACAAGAAAAGCGTTTAGAAAAGATAATACGGAAGCAGAAATGATAAAATTGGGAGGAAGTAAGGCCGTTACATGGCTTTGGAAGATCTGCAAGAAAGCACGGGAAGAATAGAACCAAGAGACTGGCAGGAAAACCTTATAATCCCAATATAAAAAAAACGGGAACAATCGGATTGTGATAATTATCGACCCACATGTCTATCTACAGTATGCTTCAAAATCTATACAAGAATAATAGAGATAAAACTAAGAACAGCAGTTGAAGAACAAATGGAAGATAAGCAAGCAGTTTTCCGACCACAAAGAAACAAATGATTATATGAGCATACTAAGAAATCTAATATAGAGAGAGAGAGAGAGAGAGAGCAGTGGCAACACACAAACTACTAAATCTAGTTTTAATAGCCTTAAGAGCAGCCTTTGACAGCATAAACAAACTTTAGAAGAAATGCAAGTACTAGGAAAAATATTTAAAATGTATATCAGAAGGTCTACCGGCACAAATAAATGGAGGGAGATCAAGATTGTTTGGAATGTGAAAGGGAGTAAAGCATACAGGGATAGTTAAAAACCACTGGGATTTATTATAGTGATGGACAGATTATTAAATAATATTAAGTAAAAAACGCCAAAAAGTATAGATGGATATAAAAATCTAAACCCAGTGAAAATAACCTCTTATATACAGACTATTGTAATAGTCCGTCCTGGTGCCGGGTAAACTCAGAGCCAGGGCTCACTGGGAATAAAAATTATTTATCGGATTAACAGTTTTATTCCTATTTATTTACACTTCTACCTTACAACAAAAATACTGGATTCAAATATATTTGTACAATAACGCAACTAAAATACTGGATTCAAATATGTATATACAATAATAAAACTAAATTACGGTGTTTAAAAAACGAAAATTGAAGCTGCCTTGGCCCGGCCCTGGAATGTCGACGGTCTCGTCGCTGGGACAGCGGGGAGCGGGACCGGCGCGATGCACTATTGACATTGGCAGCTGGCTGCTCGCTCGCTCGTTTTGGAGGCCACGCTGTTAACAACTAGATAAATTTCTATTAATGGAAGAAACGGGATTACTCGCAGCAACTGGAATTCTCGCAGCTCCCTGGAACTCGTTTTCTCGATTACCTAGCAATGTATGTAATTCGTTCCGGGTACCTATAACTGGAATAAAAGTGATGTGAATTTTCCGGCGTTGCAGTGGCCCTCGCCGGTCTCAATCGCGGCGCTGTGGAATGTTCGTGTTTTCGCCAGTATTGTGTAGTCGTTTAGAATTATTAATGCAGGCACTACTGGAAAGCACGGGTCGCTCCAGTCTAACAAAATAGTGTTGCGTTATTCGTAGTAAATTCTTTAAACTACTTTCAATGCGGTGTCTTCCAGGTCAGGAGAAAATACGTTTTAAATGTTCGGGAGAGCTAAAGGCAGGCCCCTACTAAATGAAAGCTCGGGTTTCCCCAGTTTAACAAAAATAGTGTGGAACGGAAATCATTAACAGGATTACTCTGTCAAAGCGCGGGTCACCCCAGACTAATTCAGTGTTCAATGGAATTCTAGGATTTTCAGGTATGCGGTGAACTGGGTTTAGTTAAAGGATTCGGTTTAGAAGTTCAGGTTACTGGACTGGCTTCATACCGGTCTCGGAGCTGGACTTCCTCTTATTTTATTTCGACTTAGAAGATCTGGTTCTAGGACTGGTTTTTGAGCTGGATTCTTCCTCTGGATATCGACTCAAAAGTTCTCGGTTGCGGACTGGTTTCTGGGCTGGACTTCCTTCTCCAGGCTTTGACTCAGAAGTTAATGAATTTTCCTCAAAAATTCTCTTTTATGTTGCTGGCCCGGCTGATCTCACTCGTTCTGGCGTCGTGCCGGGCCGGGTACGGAGTGGGATCGCGCATCGGTTTGCGACTACCAGCGCCTTTCCGGTAAAATAACAACCCAGAAAGTTTCTAAATAAATTTAAAAACGCATTATGGCCGGGAACGTCGTTACACTATATAGTTTTAATAGCACATACGCACAAAAAAGCCCAGTAACTGCGGAACACTTGTCCGGAAGAGATTGAGAACCTTAAAATGAAGATCAGCAAATGGAAAAAAGAAAATGAAACCCAAAATATAATATTTAAAGAAATATAATAGGATATGACTGAGTATTTGGGAAATATATTAACAGAAGACAGAACAATAAATGCAGAAATAATAAACTGCATTAAAAAGGGAACAATACGTACTATACAATAAAGAAAACTATAATTATACAGAAAAAACTAATTAAGAAAGGAAACAAAAACATGGTCCCAACAATACTATATGCTAGTGAAAGCTGACCGATCCAAAAAGAGAACAAGAAAAGAAATTAATAACAGCAGAAATGGAAGAATAACTTCTTCTTCTTCTTTAGCCATCGCTTCATGCCTTTAGGGCGTTAGGTCTAAGAAGAATAACAGGACAATCAAAATTACATAAAATCGGAATTGAACAAATGAAGGAAGAACTACGCCAGAAACCAATTAGTTCACAGTTAGAAACAAAATAATTGAAATGATTCAGACACATACAGAGAATGAGTCTACAATGGGTAGACTATACGGAAATCTAATTAAAGGAAAATTGGAAGAAAACGTAAAGGATAAGATAAGAGAGGACCAAGCAGGGTTTTCAGGAGGAAGATCGTATATGGATCACATATACACAGTCCAATAATTAATCGAAAAGAAAATAGCTAAAAATAGAACAATTCTTCTAGCATTCATAGACCAAAAAAAGGCATATGACTCAATACCAAGGAAAAAACTCTGGAAATGCATGAAACAACTTAACATCCCAAATATACTGATAAGGGCACCCAAGAACCTGTATCAAGAGAACACGGGCTATTAAAATAAAAAGTAGAATTGGACAAACCTTTGACACTTCCAAAGGGTTATTACAAGGCTGCTCAACATCCCCTACACTATTTAAGATCTTTATAGAAGTAACACTAACACCATGGAAACAAAAGTGCGAAGGTATGGGAATCCCAATTACAGATACGCACCTATGCAGCTTAAGTTTCGCGGATGATCAAGTCGTAATGGCACAGGACGAAGAGGACTTGAGCTACATGATTCGCAGACTGAATGAAGAGTACTCAAAAAACGGCCTAGAGATGAACTTTAACAAGACAAAATACCTGGTTACAGGAGAAGAACAGGTCACGGACGAAGTTAAAATAAAAGGAAATAAGACATTCAAGTATCTAGGATTCACTATCTCCAAAGATGGGACGACCAGATAAGATATGAAGAACAAAATAGGGCAAACCAGATCATGCATTGGACAACTAAATGGGGTCCTATGGAATTCACACATCACAAAGAACACAAAAAGGAGGATTTATAACACCATAATTAGAAGCATTGTAACATACGGAGCGGAGAACTGGGTCTTAAAAAAGAGAGATCAGAGCAGAATTACAGCCACAGAAATGGAGTACTGGAGAAAATGGAATAGAGTAACAAGACTGGAAAGAATCCCTAATGAAGAAATACGGAGAAGCACTCGGTGAAGGAGGACATACTTACCTACATCGAAGGAAACCGACTACAATGGTATGGCCACGTGAGAAGAGCAACACCCCAAAGATGGATAATAAAAATAACAAAATGGAGCCCAATAGGAAGACGTAAAAGGGAAAGGCCCAGAAGATCCTTCAGAGATGAAGTGGATGAGGCTATGGAAAGGAAAAATCTCGGAGAAGGAGATTGGAACAACAAAGATGAATGGAGAAAATGGTTGAGAGAGGGTAGGCGGCGACAACCGTAAACACCCTATGTGTATATATATATAAGACAACCGGGCGGGGATGGCTCAGTGGTAAAGAGCCAAGCTTTGGATGCAATAGTCCAAACGCTGCCCGGTTCGAATCTCCCCAGGGTCGGAAATTTTTCTACTTGCCTAGGTGGTCGGTACTGGGTCCCGGTCTCCATTTGCCATTGGCGATCAAATTAGCGAGATGAAAGAGAAAATAAAGAGTGCAGCAAACTACAGCAAACAGTCCTAAAGAAGAAAAGAAAAGAGAAAGCTGGTTCAACTCCGAGTGTGTAAAGAAAAGAAAAGAAAAACTGAAAGCAAGACAGAGAATGTTAGAATACGGAAGACAGAGAAAAGTACGCAGAACAAAGAAGAAAGATAAAAAGATTATTCAGGGAAGCAAAGAGAAAATTCTGGCAGGGGAAGGCAGAGCAAATAGAAGAATATTACAAAAATGGAGAGATAAAAATTTCTACCAAGAAATAAAGCAAAGAAGAAGAGGATATCCACAAATACCAACAGTATTCGAAGACGAAAACGGAAGGAGAATAAGTAACGAAGAACAAATAGTCCGAAGATGGAAAAGATAATTTCAATGCCTGCTGAACGAAAGAGAAACAGAAACCAGAGAAAACGAAGAGAACAATAAAAGCCAGAGCCCTGGAGAAATGGAAGTAAATGAAGGAGCAGAGGCATCAGAAAACATAGAACCCCCAACTGAAGAGGAAAAAAGAACCATTCTAAGAAAGTTAAAAAATGGGAAAGCGCCAGGAGAAAATGGTATTGAAAACGAACTAATCAAGTACGGCGGAGAGGAACTAATAAAAAAGGTACAAGAACCAATCACCAAAATATGGAAGGAAGAGAAGATCCCCATAGAATGGACCGAATCGGTAATAACACCTATTCATAAGAAGGGAAAGAAAACAATCTTCAATAACTATAGAGGAATATCTTTTGCTAGAGAGGTACTATGTATAAGATACTTGCGACCAGTATAAGAAACAAACTATAAATCTACACCGAAAAAGAAATATCCGAATACCAAGCAGGTTTCAGACCCGGCCGTTCAGTGACTGGCCAACTTTTCATTAAAAAAAGACGCAAGACACATGTAATGAATAGAACAAGGAACTTCATGTTGTGTTCATAGACTTCTTAAAAGCTTACGACACCTTAAAGATAAAGATAAAGATATACAAGGCGATGGAGAACCTAAAAATACCCGAAAAAATGATTAGACTTGTGCGGATGACGCTACAAAACTCAACGAATAAAATCAATTGGAAGGGCAGGATATCAGAGAGTTTCCAGGTGAGAAACGGGCTAAGACAAGGAGATCCACTTTCCACGAGCCTATTTAATACAGTACTAGAATATGTAATAAGAAAAAGCGGAATAAACAGAACGGCTAGCATAATCAGCAGAAGGTACCAATGTATAGCTTACGCGGACGACTTGGTAATAATAGCCAACAATAAGGAAGACCTAAAACAAGTAACACAGAAAGTCGAAAGCGAGGCGAGGGATGTGGATCTCGCAATCAACGGTGGGAAATCCAAATGCTTGGTGATGAATCAACACAACCCAACAGATAACAAAAAAAAAAAAAATAGAACGACAAGATGAAGAAACACTGGAGATGGAGAGAGTCAGGATTTTACTTACCTAGGTGTGCAATTTACAGAAGAC
>JABXWE010030785.1:0-23183 GCA_014611495.1 Limonius californicus
TGATCGCTTTTATTGATTACATACAATGATGCGTAGTAATTTTTTACTTTAACGTAGGATGTTGGTATTTCCAAATATTTATTTAAGTTTGTATGTTCGATTAATCCTTCGTGGATATTTCGGTTTACGGGTATGTCTACAAGACATTCGGTTCTTGCGGGTACAAAGAGTTGATGATTTACAGGATAATTAATCTCTTCCATTGAATATAATTTTATGTGTGTTTGTGGAGTTTCTAGGAAATTTCTTTTAAAATTTACGTTTGCTTTTAATTTTTTCAATAAGTCAATTCCGATTAGTCCATCATATTTGTCGTCGCAATTAAATAAATGGAATTTGTGATTTAGGTTGACTTTGAAAATTGAAGGTAATTTTATTGTTACAGTTTCATAATGCATTGAAGTTTGATGTGCCGTTTGAATTTGAAATGGTTCTTCCTCTATTAATTCTGGAAAATATTTATAAGCTATCTCTGGTTTGATAAGAGTCCTTGATGCTCCGGTATCGATTAAAAAATTTGATTAGAGTTGAGGAATGTAGATACATGGCAGTGTTGAATTTTGTTGATTTATTTCTATTAGTTCCTGTAATTTTTGATAATCGTCGCATGTGTTTTCATATGATTGTATATAGTTGTCTACGTATTGTTCGTCAGGGACGTACCCAAGGTAAAATCCTGTTCTTCGTAGGTATATTCATCTTCGTAATTTTCTTCTTCAAATTCTTCGTTTTCATTATATAAAATTGGGTCTTCTTCAGGTTCTTATTGAAAATGTAATTCCTCAGAAATAAAATTTCTGGGTTGATTGGATTGCTGTATGTAGGGTGTATTTCTTTGCATTATTGATCGTTGAAAATTGGATGTATTACGTGAAGGTTGTGTAGTTCTTCTTGTTACTGTTGATGTGTCCATAGGCGTAGGACGCGGTTGTGCACGATTTTGGGGTGCAAATACATTTCGGGTCTGCTGATAATTTCTTTGAACATTGGATCCTTGTATCGGAAAATTGGTGGATCTACTATGATTTGGGAAGAATGTGTGTTGCATTCTTGATTGTTGTCCAAAATTTTGGTAATTAGGTTGCCATGAATTATTTCCATTCGTTGCGCCACTGTTAACGCGTATTCCAGGTGTTGTAAATTTTATCTGCATTAGTGTCATGGGTTTCTTTTGAAAAGTTTGTTCGGATCTTCGTGTGTAAAGTACATTTTCTTCTTCTATAACATACTTGATTGCGTCTTCTAATGTAGCTGGTCTCATACTTCATAAAAAGCTTCCTAGAGGTTCTCTAAGTCCACTAAGGTATGCTTTTAACGTTAAATCGTCGTATTGATTCTTCTTTACCATTCGTACAGCTTCATTTGCTTCGTTTAATTGTAAATTTGAATATAAAAGGCATTTTGTTTGTTGGCAAATTTCGTAATATTCTTGAGCTGTTTCATTTTTTTCTTATAATAACATTAAATCTCGTAGGAGTGAGCTTTCAGTCCTTTGATCGGCAAATGATCTTTGTAAAATATTTTTGAGGTCGTTCCAGGTGGCAATTTCTCTTCCACTGGTTACTAAAAGTGCTCGGCCTGTTAATTTGGTTCTTAACGCTGATAAAACTAATTTTTGTAGAAATTGATCTTGAGCTGCTGGTGCTCCATCGACAAGATATTGGTTAATTATAACTTCCGCTGATCGGACGTATTCCGAAAGTTTGTGGGGGGTGCCGTCGAAGTCAGGTACAATTTTTAAATATTCTAAGTGAAATGCTTGAGCCATGATTATTTCTGGATTTCTTTCTTCTTCTTCCGGTTCAGGTACTTCCAAATTTAAATTTTGAAATAGACGTATTAAGTCGTTTTCTTGCATACAATTTAAGTACAGTTTTTTTAATTAATTTAAGCTAGTGGGTCAGTGATTTTTAAATTTTATTTAAGGGTTCCTTTCGCAATTGTTGTAAAGTATATTACTAGGCTAAACTGCAATTGCGTACTCCTGCTGTAATAGCTTAGTAATAATTTACTTCAACTGAGGCTAATTCTAATTTATTATTAATTAATTTTAAATATTACGTTTTTGCTTTAAATTGCAAACTTAATTCTAATTTGTTTTAACTTGTGCTGGAAACAAATTGTTAGCGACTTACAATATTAAGAGCGCTGTTGTTTTCATTCTTGCTTAAACTAAGCCCTGGCTTTGGCGATGTTTGTCCTCGACCTGGGTTTTGCTTGAACCGACGGCGATGCTTGTCCTCTGGTCCGCGCGTGCTGGAGGGTTGCCGATGCTTGTTCTCGCCTCCTGCAGGTACTCGAATAGCCTCACCCGTTTGGTTGACCGTCGGCGATGTTTGTCCTCTGGTGCAACTACTAGTGCGGTTTCTTCTCGTAGTTGTAGCTTCCTGGATGGTGGTAGCTGCTTAGTTCTAATCCAGAGTTTCGATCTCGTGATTCGGCGATTTTTGTCCTCCTCGACGATTTCGTTGCACTAAATTTTTGGAGATCCGTACGACTGCGCCAATTAATTTATCGAGTTAGAGTTTAATAAAAAAAATTTATTTTCATTAAACAATAAATGAGTTACATGAATTACAAATTATAAAGATCTTAATAACAAGAAGCTAAAAGCGTAACTAAACTTAATCTATCTTGCAGAAGCGCATGTAAACTTTATCTTTGCTGATGCTACATAATATTCTAAGAAGCGAGGTGAAAGGCATTATATCTAAGTTTACTTAAGGTTACATAATTCGCGACAACCAAATTCAAGTATTAAGAGTTACGCGTATGCTTAATAAAAAGAAACCGATGCCTCTTATTATAGCACAACTACCTAAAGCAGATAACTCCTTAAATATTTTTAAAATTTTAAAACACTGTTACTGCGTAGTAGAATTTGAACCCAGACATAAATCAAAAACAATTCCACAGTGTTATCGCTGCCAGCGATACGGACACACGAAGAATTATTGGCTGGTCCCACTAATGTCCAAGGATACCTCAATCTCACGATAAGTTACATGACGATCTTGCAGTACCAGTTCACGCCCGCATAAATGTTTTTCGGAACAACAACCGATTTTGGACGACCTTCGCGAAATTCCTCGTTGAGCGAACTCCGGCCACGATTGAAATCGTTAAACCATCGATAAACACTGGTCCTTGATGGTACTTCATCGCCAAAAATGCCTGGGTTTAAGTGTATCATTGATGGTTTGATTCTTGAAGCCATTTTGTCTTACAACTTTTCGAAGTTTCTTCCTTTCTTGGTCTATGTTTTCTGGGTCTGCGAGTCTTTGACAACGGGTGACCATGGTTTTAACCACTGATTGAAGTGTGCCGGATGATGGTGTGACTTCGCGTTGAGATAGCGGTCTGCATGAGTGGGTTTCCGGTACACCGTGTGGCCCAGATTTCTGTCCCATTTCTTTTTAACCAAAACTACCAGGAACGGTAGTTGGTTTTCTGATTCCATTTCCATCGTGAATTTAATTTTTGGGTGGAGATTATTTAGATGGTCCAGGAAGTTGTTAAGGTGGGACTCTCCATGTTATAAAGGTATCGTCCACTTATTGTAGCCAAAGTATGGGTTTGTGTACTGCTGTTTCTAGTGCTTTTTTGTTCTAGATTTTCCATGAATATATTCGCTATGACTGGGGGTTGGTTGTTGTGCAGAAAGTACGTGTTCTTGAGGCAGTGTTTCGTCAATACCATTCTGTGGGCTGGTGGATCATATTTGTGTTTTATTATGTTTCATATTTATTATTTATCCCCTTTCATAATATTGTAATCACACACATTACAAACTACTATTTATTCAATTCCATTTTCCGGATTGCTGGAAAAAGGCGCTTGTAATTCATTTGCCAAAAACTTCAATTCTGACAGATTATAAAGATTTAAGCCCGATAAGTATATTACCAACATTATCAAAAGTTTTAGAAAAGTCATTGAATGTCAGCTACGCTGTCATCTAACAGCAAACCAAATTATACCAATACACCATTCGGGGTTTAAACGTGGACATAGTTGTTGTACTGCTCTATTTAATATTACCGATGATATTGTTAGAGCTACTGACAGCAGTTTATTAACAGGTCTAGTACTGTTAGGTTTTTAGAAGCTTTCAATACTTTTGATCATAGGATTATGCGGTCAATTTTGCATTAAATTGTGGGTTTATCTCAAATAACAATTAAACTTCTTACTAGTTATCTAAATAATTAATACCAGGCAGTTGTGTTACATGGTAAGACATCTTAATACTCTATTGTTAAAAGACATGTACCTCAAGGATCAAACTTGGGCCTAAGTTGTTTTCGATATAAACTTCTACCTTCACATCAATGCTTCATGATTATATATATTATGTTCTTTTAAAATTTGCCGCTACATTTGAATTAATTTCGTAATTTGATTGCCGCTCCTTAGGAATTAATCACGTCATTTTAATTGCAGTTTTATGTTGGTTACAGTTTTCGCTATTTCGTTTTTCTAAGATTGAGTTATGTTGACAGTTCCCTTTGTAAGTCGAAATTGCCGAATATTGTTTTTTTTGCGCATGACCTTAGACGCTTCTGAGAATTTACGTTTCAGATATTTCTAGAACATTTTCGCCATATTTCGAATTATGTTGCAATAGTTTTGGGGGTAATGCAGGTTTGAGGCGCGTTTAGGTCGTCAGTCAGTTTTACACCTTCAATGGCTCCGGTCGCTCGAGTCCATCTACGAGGGCCGTTACGAAATTAAAAAGTCAGTTTTCGAACTTCAATGAGTCCAGATCTTCCCAAATTCCATCTACAGAGAAGGGCCGTTACGAAAATAAAGTAGGCACTGGACTCTTGGGCCGGAACGACGTTTTTTTTCTGATAACGGGTCTTTTCGCGGCTGCTCTGCTATATCGAGCCTACCGTATCGTAGTTTTACATTTAGGCAAAAAGAAAACCTCGGCGAAGTCGGATTTGAATATATATTTAGCAGTGTTAGCCCTAATATAAAGATATTAAGTGTAATTGTTCTTTCGATCTATTCGGATACAAGCAAGTTGATCCCGTACTATTGGAAATTGTGCTTCGTTGTTTCACTAAGGTTGATACCGTGGAAATTGTGCTTCATTGGTTCACTAGTTTGATCTCGTGGAAGTAGAGGTAAACTAATTTCCCAGGGGTGTACCTACGAATGTTTCGTCCCAAAGTTTTCTGAAGTCGTCTACCCTTCTTTTCCTTCCGGACTGGGGAACAACCCCAAACTGAACCTGCATCTGTTCAACACCTCGACATTGTGCCTGGCTCCGCCTCATTATTACAAATCAAGGTAAATAAACTAAGTTTTTTTGTTGCAAAGAAAGTACCAGTTTTTTTTTTTGTGTAGTGAAAAAGGAACCTTTTTTACGCGTAAATTTGCAAAAGTATTACTAAATATAAAGGTTAATTAATGTGTGATTTGTGTAAGCTCTGATGCCGCTGGCTCCGTGGTCTTTTGGGACCATTTACGCACGCCAGTGACGGCGGGCCCTTTGCTTGAGCGCTCAATTGACTATCTGTAAAATAGAGTTTTTTTAAATCACCTTTTTATTGTCATTTTATTGCCAATAGTTTCATTATATGTGTTTTAAAATTCAATACATCTTTTATTGTTTTGTGTTTGTATTCGTTTGTGCATGAATTTCGCAAGCTTCATATATATAAGAGGAGGCACAATGAAGGCGAGTTCCGTTCCCGTAAGATGTTGGCTTCTCGGCCTTCTACGAGGACCTACAGTCAGCTGGATTTGGAAGATGGCGCCTACTAATTTTGACTTACCCTGTACAGAACTAGAAAGATGTCCTCTCGTAAGCGATTTCCGTGAACTCCCCCTACTGTCTGGGCTAAGCTACAGGCCGTTTCTACCTATCCGGTTATGGATCGACGGAAAAGCCCGTTTGGCCCGTAACAATATCATCTCTATGCAGACGATAGGCAACGTTATCTATTTTTCATTAATCGGATTTTAAAAATGCTTGTATCTTATTTGGCCAAAGGAAGTTATATTAAGAGTTTTGGACCATTTTGAAATGAGATTGATAATCAAATAACACCTCTACGTGATTCAGTCAAAAATATGGGATTAACTATAGACCACAAATTGTGGTTTAGCGAACATATATTTAAGTGCCTTAGAAATTCTTCTAGTGCCCTTAAAGTTATATTTCAAAAACGTCATTTTAAATAAAGAAATTAAAACGATATTATGCAACTCGCTTGTGTTATCCAAATTTAATTACTGTAACATAATATATTACTTGTGTTTAAATTCAATAGATATTAGCCGAGTAGAGCGTGTTCAAAATGTCTGTATGCGCTTGATATTTGGAATCGTAAACACTAAAGAATTGGCCACAAACTTAAAGATCTTGGTTGGCTGAATAAACGAAATCAACGCTTGTTACTCATGTTGTTTCCTTATATCCTACAAATATAACTGTAACGCCACCGAACTCCACCTTATTTATACAATAACTTTCTTACTGGAAAGATATGCACAATTTAAATTTAAAATTCAAAGGACACCACCGCCTCACTGTACCGAAAGGTTTAAATACTCATATTCTTATTGCATTGTAAAACTGTACAATAGATTGCCCATTCGTATTAAAAATATGTCCAAATACAAGTTTAAAATATTTCTTCCCGCGTTTGCTGTGGTTTTGCATTTTATGGTCCTTGAAAATAATATTCTGCTTTCATGTTTCGTTATTGTCGTACATACTTATAAATGTGCTTATTATTATAAATAATATTTTGTTTGTAATCTGGTGCAGTGGTTCTCAGATAATTTATTATTTTGAAAACAACACCCAGAGGGTTAAGTCTTAACCAGCCTGTCCGTAACTTCGCCCTGTTTTTCCTATTTTTATTTTTATATAATTATGTTTGTGTTTGAAGCACAAGATAAAGACATTCTTGTTACTATTATTACTTAAAACTAGTTGTTTTAGTTTGTCTGCAGTGGAATTAATTCTCAATGTACCTCCAAAGTAAATAGTCTAACAGGTCTGGAACCAGTGAGCATGTTGGTAACGAAAGAGATCTTCGCAAAACGTTTTCCTCGTTCTTAATTAGTGGCAATCTTAGAATTAAGGGACGAAATCACACATTTAGTAAGTTTATCAGGGAAACTTCATCTAGCATCACTTACACGGTATCCCCTCCGCTAGATTTCTAACTTTTGACAATTCTTTTATTTCCTTGCTTCTTATTATTGCTTAATTATAAATGCATACACTTTTCTTTCTATGGTAAAAATATTGCAGACTAGAAGCTGCCGTTCTAATAATTAGGAATTTATCTCCAGATAATTAAATTTACCCTTGGAAGTAACCCTCAACGTCTATCTAATTTTATGGTTAAATTTATGTATTGTGGTGCGATTAAATCTAATCCATCAAGTGCATTAAATTTTGTACTATAGAAGATGGCAGCAGCCTTTGAGGAATTGTGAACGTAGCTTTCTTTAGATATTTCAGGAAAAGTAGCATTTTCGCGTTTAAGCAAATAGTATTTTATTAATAAGTAAGATAAATGTAAAAGGGGTGAAGTATACAAAACGGGCGAAGAAATTAAAAATAGATGGATAGAGTATTTCACAGAAATGTATCAAGAGAAGCAGATAATAGTAGAAGAAGGAGAAAAAAGAGATGAGGAGAGAGATGAAGTGTTTAATTAATGAGGACGGATTTACTAAAGAGGAAATAAAGGAAGCAATTCTGACACTGAAAAATGGAAAGGCCGCAGGAATTGATGAAATCCCCGCTGAACTAATAAAAGCAAATCTCGAAATCTCGGTGGAACTGATGCATACACTTATGCGGAAAATATGGGTGGAGGAGAAAATACCTTTGGATTGGTCACAAGGTATGATAATCAAGCTCCCAAAAAAGGGAGACCTATCAAGATGTGAAAACTGGCGACCAATCACACTTTTAAGTGTAGCCAGCAAAATTATGACCAGGATAATGCTGCAGAGATTGAAAGGGGAAATCTACCGCAAATTAAGGGACAACAAAGCAGGATTCAGGGCCCAAAGGTCGTGCATTGACCAAATCTGCACACTAAGAATAATACTCGAACAAATAACAGAGATGAACGAAGAAGTTTATGTAAATTTTATCGATTTCGAAAAGGCATTTGACTCAGTAAACAGAGACAAGATGTGGGACATACTATGGCGCTATGGAATACCTGGAAAATATCTGAGAATCACAAGGATGCTCTATGACAGCTACACGGCAAAAATCGAACACGAAGGGAAACTGACGAATGAACTACCGATTAAAAGCGGCGTAAGGCAGGGATGCATACTATCACCGTTGCTGTTTCTCGTAGTGATAGATTGGGTCATTTAAAACACAGAAGATAACAAAACAGGTATAAACTGGACCGTTTTTAAGAAATTAGAAGATCTAGAATTCGCCGGCGATATTAGTTTAATTACAACAAAAAAACGCCACATGCAAAGAAAAACAAACGCACTAATAAATGCAGCAAAACAAGTAGGCTTAAGGATAAATGCAAAAAAGACAAAACTATTAATAGGAGAAGGCAATGAAACTGAAAAAATTAGCATCGAGGGGAAAGAAATTGAAGAAGTCGAAGAGTTTTGCTATCTAGGAAGTATAGTGAATAAAAAAGGCGGAAGTGACCGAGATATCATAAGAAGAATCGGACAAGCACAAAATGCCTTTAGTATGTTAAGAAGAGTTTGGTCAACGAAAGACATCTCAAGGAAAACGAAGATACAGCTATTTAGATCGAATGTAAAAAGTGTATTATTATACGGGGCGGAGTCATGGGTAGAGAATAAACACTATATAAACAAACTCCAGACCTTCGTAAATAAATGCTTGAGAATTATATGCAACATATTCTGGTCACTGCGAATATCGAACGAGGCATTATGGGAAATAACAGGCGAAGAAAAAGTTGAAGTTACGATTAAGAAACGGAAATGGAGTTGGATTGGTCATACCCACATAATAATAACATAACCCGACAAGCTCTCGGATACAATGCAACTGGGAGAAGAAAAATTGGAAGACCCAAGGAAACGTGGAGAAGGGGTATAGATAGGGAACTGAGAGGACAAAATATTACCTGGAACGAGGCGAAAAGAGTAGCACAGAATAGAGGAGAATGGAAAGAACTAGTAAAGAAAATTGGACAACACCAAACTCAAGATGCGCGGGACTAGCAACTCCGCCATATACACTTACCGGCTGCTGAAACGCCACTAGGCGCCCTATGCTCCACGGGGAGCGAAAGGAAGAAGGAAGAAGAAGAAGATAAATGTAACAGCTGAATTGAAAACACTCTCTTCAAACGCCTTTGATGATAGTCTTCAAAAACTTTTAGAACGTTTCAGTAGGTAAAGTATAATAAATGGAGAATACAAAATGCGATACGGTAACTCGAAGTAGCAGATGCGCTGTGATAAAAAAGAACCGATATTCGAAATTACGTCCGTCTGTCTGTCTCAAAGGTCTGGCTCCTACTTTACTTTACAACTAACACGACGCAATTCTGCATTTCCCCCAAAATATTGCAAACGTATTACGACACAATTCTAGAACAAAATTGACACGTGCGTCTTCCGATGGTCAACACAGAATCCCAAGAATTGTTTTTGAACGGCAAATCTAGCCTACAAAGGGAAACCTCGAAATTAGTCTCGTCATAAATCAATCTTTAAAAACAAAATAACCAAAACTGTTATCAACGCAATTAAAATAACGTTTTTAAGTCCTATGAAGCGGCAATTAGAGTACGACCTTAATCCAAATGGAGCGGCAAAATTTAAATGAACATAGCAGAATACATTTATATTGCTTGAGAAACGTCTAAATAATACGTTGCTCTTAGTACGCAAGCATGTTGCTGATTTAGGGGTTGAAAAATACACCTTCTCGGGTTTCACCGATTTTATTTCCAGACTTATAATCGCTCGCAATGGTATTGTGTTAAGCGCAGATACCTAAAACGTAATTAGATATAACATTTTAATGTAAAGACAATACTTGGTTGAACAATTCTGACAAATATATTTTTGATGGCAACTTATAACAAATAATCAAACGCTAAACTTATAACTTCAGTACAAGGCACTAAAAGTAGGTAGCTTATAAATTTTGTTCAGTAATCCTCATAAAACTTAGCATAGAACAACACAGAACACGGAGCTTACAATCAAGAAAATAGTCTAAAATACAAATCGTATGTAGTTATTTATAAAACAAAGAACATAACTAAGTTTACACAATGGGACGAAAAATAGTTACGTAACAGTCCACAACAGCTACCTCTACAGAAGCATGTAGAATTTGTAACTGTATCTTATAGTCTCCGTTAGGAATCAGTGGAGGAAATTTGGACTGATCGGGACGCCAGTTACAGATGTGGTATTTTCCCTAAAACAATTTATCGCTGAACATCACAAAAATAAAAAATCTAATTATAAATTATACGATTATTGCTATAGGAGACTATCTATTTACGAAGTGTGTTAGGATAAACGGTATAATTATATGAAATTGGGGTCACAATCTAGATATTACCGCGTTACTACAAATATTCCATGTTATTCCCAATGAAACGAAAGATAATATTTATATTTCAAGACTTACATCAACTTTTGTAAAACAACACTCTGTATTGTATTTGTTGCGATATTATTGCCGTATATAATACTATGGAATTCCGATTTGGACAGATAACGGTGAATCCTGATTTTTACAAAAATATTTGGAAAAGGTTTTCACAGCATTATAAACCTAACAAAAATAGCCTTGAGAACGATAACATCACGCAACTATTAATTTTATAATGTATTATTACGTATTGTCACTAAGAAAGTTTTATTTCGTAGATATAAGCTTTACTTAAATTTAAATATATGTTTATTTTCAGCTATTTATACCCTTGTTGAAGAAATAGCTATAAATTTTGCAAATTTGTTTGCCGATTGCTTACAATTTTGTTCTTATAGGTAAAAAGTTGTTATATAAAAAAGGTGTACTTGTTTTATGTCGATAAAACGTACCGTTTTCAAGATAAACGCTCCTAAGCATTTCAGTCTGCTAACTTAATGCATTTGTTGCATATTTTCAAACTGCTATCTGTCAGTTTGACAATATTAAACCAGTGGTTTGCCGAGTTATTATCGAATTTGTTTGCTTGTTTTGGCAACGTAGTAAGATCCTGTAGCGGCAACCCAAATTCTACAGTGGAGTCTAAACCAGATACACAACTAGTTCAAGAAACGGGGATTGAGATTTAATATCAAGGGAATCAAATCGACACACATAACCTTAACCAAACAAAAGTGTGTTCCTCCTAGACACTTAGTACATAGTATACAAGGTATGGCTAAAACCCATCTGATTCTATGGGCTATTGGTTACACTTTAGTAGATTACGGCATCCATCTCAACATCGATTCTCGACAGATTCTCTCAGTGCTAAACATTCACGAAAACTAGACGGGCATCCTAACTCTCTAGCCCTAAACTATTTAGAAAACAGTTAATAAGTGCGAAAACTTAAAAGACAACCCGTTAGACTTACGTTTCCGCTTCTGACTGATACAAGTAAACAGTTAATTATTAGTCAATAATATATTTAGATGGAGAGTTCACATTGAAGAGTCATCAACGGATGTACGTACTATTGCTATTATTATGATACATAATTAGCAAATTTCAAATATATACCATATTTAAAAAAAGTATCTAGTACCTATACCATTATCTTAATCATGCTTAGGCTGAATCGGGAGCGTATTCAGCCCTCATTTGGGAGCGAATTCGACCCTCATAAAAATATACTTGTTATTTCCCGGAGTGAATTCGTCTCTGCTAGCGAAAAGAGCAACGCAGTTAAAGAATTCAAATAGCACGGGGAGATAAAAGTTCTACATTTTCACTTAAAAGTTTTGTAGCACAATGATAATGTAGTAATAATTTAATAATTTCATTTGTAAATTCATAAACGAAAAACTTTTTTAGCCACGATAATATAGCAACATATAACCATATAATACCATATAATGCCAAGAGTAGTAAAAAATTAACATTATGTCTGAAATTTAAATGTTATAATGTAACGGGTGCAAAATGTGAAAATCGAATAATTGGTATCTAATTACCAATTTCGAATAAATTCACATTTGAAGATAAGGCCGACCGCAATAACATACATCTGGAACCACCGTGACGTAAAATAGCCGAGAACAAGCGTCCCTTTCTCCAGCCGAGAGGGGAGCGCGCATGACGGAAGTGGAAAAGTGCTTCCTATAAAACCGTCCGCCCAGCCATTTAAATGATCTTTAGAATTTTTCCTGGCCTTTGAAGCAATTCAAAGTCAGAAATATTCCGCCGTTTTCTTAAGAGCAATCTTAAGCGATTCCAGTTTGCAAATCCGTTCCTGAAAATTAACCAGTCAAGTAAAATTCCTTTTACTAACCCGAGTGCTTACCTAAAAGTGAACAAATAATTTTCCTGTGCTTTCACCAGTGTTTGAGACAGTTTTATTCATTTTATATTACGAGTTACAGATCCCGACATTCAGCAACCTAGAGCTCGCTGCCGCTGGAAGGATCCGCGGAAAATTCATTCGCTGTTTGAAACCGCTTGGGAAGTATCAAGTTTTGAACGCGTAATTGGCGAGTATAATATTATTAACCTGCTTTGATCTTTTATTGGCTCATCCCGTAGAACGTTTTCCCCGAATAGTTACGTTTACAAGGATATATACTGGTGTTGGAATCAGAGTATACCTGGTAAAAATAATTGTTATACGAATTATTATTGTGTGCCGAGCTGGTGAATAATTAGCGACGTAAGCACACGGTAATCTTTCATTTGAATTCTTATTTGAATCCCTGAACTGAAATTGGTTCGATCCGTGGAGGAATTTTCACGAATCCCAATTTTGGGTTATTATAAATACCGGCTGTAATATTTGAATTACGTTTGGAGAATTTCAAACGGTTCAGAGCTATTCGCAGATTCTGTGAGAATCTGGGTGCAACGTATGCCGATTTTATTTGCCAAATTAAAAGTAAATTGTTTAGGAGCCGAGATTATTAAATCTTATCAATTAAACAGTCAGTCCCGTCCGATCATACAGACACCGTACAAATACAGGTTATCGTATCAAACCCGTCAATCTCGACGCATTCAAAACGTCGCCGTTGTATTTTGGGGAAATTCCAGGAAAACTTAAATAATAAGTTCCTGTTTGAATAAGTATTTAAAGTCACCAGAATTCAAGTAAATACGTACTTTTAAAGGAACTTTGCCTGCCAGCAGTAAAGAGCACACCGAGGTCGTTGATCGAAGAGATTTTTAACGATCTATTCAATTTCATTTGTTGCTAATCAAACTTGCGTGTTTTATGCACCCCGCACCGGAAAATTAGCTAATCATTCCCCGTTTATCCCGATTTACCCCACCGTAATCACTGAAGCCGCAATAACACTTATAAGCATAATTATTTAATTTCTTTGTTTGTGTTTAAAGTCCAGTCAAAACCAGACCGTATCCATCTTGGAGAACGATCGAGCAGCCGACCTACCGCAGCCAACAGCAGTAGGTGTACCCGCCCAGAAAGACAGTGGGGCTACAGAGTACTCACAGACCTACTCAGAATTTGTTATCATTTACCTGTACATTTATTATTATACACTAGAACATTAATTTATTTTACATTCTTGTACATAGGTTAGTGCTAATTAATAAATACATTTCTTTTACATTTAGTCATTTTTGAACCCTGGACATCTCACGAGCTTATCCGAGTAATATAAGCAATATTAACGTGAGGCCTAATAAGCGTAAGCGGGCACTCCGTTACAATAATTTGTTTCATTGCGGATAACATAGATTTTCGATTGCAACACAAGAATATTTATAGTTTGATACCAATTTCATTTAGATATACCATTCCTGCATTGGGGTTGTAAGATTCGAGGTTCATAGCACTCCCCTATTATTCAGTGAGGCAAATGTGAGTGACATTGCAAAGCATACCTTCAGTATTGGACATCCAGTGAAGTTTCCACAGTCCATTAATCCACTTATTCCAACAGTGTTCACAACCAAAGCTTTACAAGCATCGAGGGCAAAGTGTATTGGAAAATTTCGATATTCGTTACTCAAAAATTTGTAGACCTGGACTATAGCCTAGACATAACGAATTAGTGATTTATAGATAGTTAAAAGCTAATTTTTGATCTTACCCCCACGTCATTCCCTAAATCGGATTTCAGGGTGAATGTCGTGTTTACAACTGCAGTAGTTCGATTATATTTATATGTAGCAAGTGAAACATCCTTAGCGTAGATTTTGCTGTAACGAACCAGTTCTACTCGTTCGAATTTGAGATGATAATCGCTTTGCTGAAACTAAACCAAGTTTGATATTTATGTAAATAGAGAATCTGGATGTCATGCGTATTATCGAAATTCAAACATTAATAGAATTAAACACCAAGTCTTATCACATACACTATGACCAACTAAAATTTCTAAAGGGATTGCAACGAAAAAAACGCGTTTCTTTACGAAAGCAATATAGTTTGTAGCACTTATTATTACAAGCGCAATTATTAACACAATTATTTAATAGTTATCGAAGTTGTTTCAGTGATTTGCAAATAGTGACAGATTCTGTACTAGATCTTTTAAAATGTTGCCTAGAATACCTGAACATTTTTCTGTTTTATTTTATTTACCTCATTATAGATTACAACGTAGCATTGTTTCAGTAGGTCAAGTTTTAATTATTATAAGTTACATTACAGCAAGTGATGACACTACAAAGATAACTTTACCTATATTCGTAGAATAGATTAAGCATAGTATTATATCATGAGAATTGTTGAATAGCTTTTTCAGTCTTGTACAAATCCTGGAACAGTCTTGTCCAGTCATTTTTGTAACCAGTTTGCTATACGACTCCCTTAAAGGCAGTTTTTAAAAAACAATTTCACCTTTATTGTATGTTAATTTATAGGAGTTACGTTTATGTAATAAAATATTTGGCGATTGTATACACTTAAATTAGAAGAAGCTCAGATTAATTGTATGATTCGTACAATGTTTACACGAAAGTAAGCATTTTGTGACTTTATTACAGAGCATAATTTTACAATAATTGTAAATATTTAGCCCAGATTTGATGTATACAAGCTAATAATAAAGAACGCGTAGGTGTAATATCTCCAAGTTGCCATCGCATTCAATTCTCATTTCAGTCTCAATGCGAAGCTTAGAGAAACTCTTCCAACAATCTTCGAGTTAATAAACAAAATTACGTCGCTCTGCCTATCGCAATATTTATTTAAGGGTAGAAAGTGATATTTTTCTTACAGCGGGTGCCATTTATTACACGAGCCGATAGGAAGAAAAACACTTTCTTCCTGTGTTTCACATATTATTTTTTCTAACACCAAAAATAACGTGAAATAGGAACCTCATTTGGAACATTTATTTTTTACTGAAAATTATCATGATAGCAGCGACGTTTGCATCTACAGTAACTAAATTGTCTGAAAAGATTTCAAAAAATCGTAATATTTCATGCAGTTTTACATTTTTAATTAGAGCAGTGCTGAAGACATGCCTGAAGACATGGAGGAAATGACAAGAAAATTTTTCTGTTTTGGTGTTAGAAAATAATAATTAATTTGTGCTTGGAAACATCTAAATACCCGGAACATTTCAAAATAGCAGCAGTTAAACCATTGCCCGGGGGCCGGGGGAGACAACAAATAGGAAGGTATTGATAAATCTCGATACTTTCACATTTAGGAAAAATTTTTGTAAAAGCATTAAACACTTGGTTTTTTAACAGAAAAGGATATATTATCTGACAGACAGTTCAGTTCCAAAAACACATTAGACTTGCAAAGTGCTATAGCATATCTAACGCATTTAGTTTATAATAATTAATATCATACATAAAAGTACCCCTACAACAGCAATAGTTATTGATATTGCTAAAGCTTCTGGTGTGTCGCAAAGGACAGTACTCCGTGAGATATTTTTCACTTTCTACATAATTGATTTATTAACCTGTAAATCTTCTGGAACAATTTTATCTTAGGCTGACGATAGCATTGATAGTAAAAATGGACATATCCTTAAAAATAAGAAAAGCTAATATATAATAATGATAAAGAAACGAATGGATACTAATTTACTAACAATGAATATTAAAAAAATTAAATTTATACCTTCTGGTACAGGAACTTCTTGTCAAAATACATGCATATAATAATACATAAATTTGATTATGTTAAGGCGAAGTGTAAGTGCGAAAGATTTATAAAATATTTGTTTATAACACTGGTTGTAAATTCAAAAGGGAAATGTACATGACGTTGCTAGCAAAAACATTACGGTACGCATTTTTAACCGCTAAAAGTATATATGATTATGCCCAAAAGTATAAGTAGAAAGGAAGAAAAATCATAAAAAAAATATGTTAAATGTAATACAACACCTTTTTGAGTAAGTGTTTGGTTCTTTCGTTTTCCCACAACAATTTATTATCACCCAGGGGCCCAGTTAAGCGGAGTCCCCTGTAGTTTGATTTTCGAGTGAATTAGACGTATTTGTTATGTGAATATGATAAAAATACTTGCGCAATTTATATTCTGAAAAGCGACATATTTGATCTACTTTAAAATATTACGTAGATCATCTTCTAAATAATGCACAGAGAAGACATATAATTATTTAAGTAAAATGTTGCACATTTGGGAGGTGAAAATGCTAATAATTTAAAATATTAACATTTCAAGCGCATGAATTTGTATGTTTACATGCCTCTTTGTTGTACTCCTTACTCATAAATTTAACTAAAATTGGCGATGTGATGGTTCAAACATTGGTTGACTTGATGTGGAATAAACTAAATGCAGATAATTTCATTTGTAGAACAGATACTTAACTTTTGATATGCTGCATAAATATTATAATTAATACAAGTTTTGACTCTATTAATTGCACGTTTATTAAAAATGCTGTATATTGTGAAGCGCATTTTTAGAATTTAATCATTTCAATAATGCTTAAACGTCGCGTTTGATAGTTTCTCTTTATTTAAGTGAAGATAAATAAAGAAAACAACGAAGGGAGGATAGGATTTATAATACACAAAAAAACAGTGCCACATATAGTAATATACAAAGGAATATCACACAGAGTGGCGTATATCAAAATGCGGTTGTCAAAACACTGTACGCTAAAGGTCATACAAGTTTATGCCCCAACATCAACATACAACGATGAAGACATAGAAGCATTTTACGAAAAAATTATTACAGCAGTAGATGAATACCCATGTAACTACACTATAACAATGGGAGAGAAAAAAGAGAGAACATCAAGAAGATAAAATAGGCAATTTTGGCTTAGGCGAAAGAAATGACAGAGGACAAACACTCGTGAATTTTCTAGAACAACAGAAATTTTATGCCATGAACACCTTCTTCCAGAAAACATCCAATAGGAACTGGACCTGGATAAGCCCAAATGGCAACACAAAAAATGAAATTGACTATATACTAACATCTGAAGAAACAATAGTCATAAATGTGGCATACGGGTAGTGACCACAGATTAGTTAGATCAAAAATAATAATTAATACTAAACTAGAAAGAGCCAAATTTATGAGAAAGACAATAAAGCGAATATATGGAAAAGAACTAAGGCTCAAAAGAGAGGAATACCAAGAAGAACTGAAAAACATCTTAGAGGAAGACACAGAAGATCAAGATGTAGAAGAATTAAATAGCAAAATACAAGTAGCAATGACAGCGGCGGTGTACAAAGTAGCGAAAATGCAGAAAAACTAAGAGGAAAAGTGGAGTGAAAAACCTAAGAAATTATTTGAAGAGAGGAGAGAACTGCTGAGAAATAACAAGAGAGCTACTATAAACTACATAGAAACAAGCAGAACATTGAAGAAATCTATAAAGGAGGACGAAAGAAAACAACTAGAAGAAAAGATAGAGAAGGTGATAGAAGAAAATAAGAATATGAAAAGTATCAGAAGAAACCTAGGAAGAAAACAGATGATTGAAATCAAAGACATCAACAACAAACAAATAGAAGATAGAAGAGAAATACTGAAAGAAGTCGAAAGATTCTATAAAGATAATATACGAGCAAAAACAAGAAACACCAGTAGAAATTATGGAACAATTAAAGATAAGGGTGATGAATGTCAACTCCGAAGATATTCCAGACATAGACGAACAAGAAATAGTGGAGACTTTAAGTGGTATGAAGAATAACAAAACACCGGAAAGAGATGGCATCATAGGTGAGTTAATGAAAGAAGGTGGCGATATAATTATTAAAGAATTAAAAAAACTAATGAATAAGTGTTTACATGAGACAGAAATACCACAGGATTGGCACACAGCATTAATATTATTATACAAGAAACGGGATAGTACTAAACTGGAGAACTGCCAACCCATACCACTGTTATCACAAATATATAAACTGTTAACACGGATAATAAGTAACAGGTTTAATAATAAGCTTGAGTTTAACCAATCGGTCGAGCAAGCGGGCTTCCGCAAAGGATTCAGTACGTCAGACCATTTACTCACATTAAGAACACTGATAGAAAAATCAACCGAATATAATCTACCGCTGTATTTGGCCTTCGTAGACTATCAAAAAGCCTTTGATAGTATAGAATTATGGGCAATGGAAGAAGCGCTCCAAAACAGCCGCGTAGATTATAGGTATATATAACTTATCCATTCAATATATGAAAATGCAGAGATGATATTTTAAAGTATAGCAATGAGAAAAAAAGATTCAGCAACAAAAACCCCAAATATACAGCAACTTTATTAATATTTCATGAAATGACGTGAAAATTAATTAAACTTCCAACAATCAGAAAAAGGATCCTAAAACAACAGAATAATTTAATTTATATATTTTAACGTTTTCTTAATATTATCATATACAGAACGATTCTAAACGTGTGCGAAAACGTATAGCAGAGATTATTTAACCGCTAAATCATCTAATATTTTTTTAATTCGCCTTTTTTGGGAGATGTGGCTCTTCTATGTTGTTTTTCTACATCAGTTCACTAAAATTTAAATAACTTCTTTGTTTCTTGTCCGATGTTGATAAACTTGATAGCTAACAGTCCAAGCTTAATTTGAAATGAAAGAATTTCCAGAAAAATCTACACTGTGTGAAAAGTGATTGAAATTTGACCCAGAAGTGAAAACTTAGGTGTATACATTTGTAAAGTAGGCATTATAATTGTTATTTCTATTTGAAACTTTGTTAGATAACTTCTAAATATTGAATTTTCGAAATAAATTGTACAGACCTTTTTTTGTAAAACTATGAAACTCAAGTCTTGAAGATATACCCTAATTTACAATTTTAAATAAACTTTTCAGTTCTGTGTCAGATTTTATACACTTTTACACTCAAACGTACATTTTTTGACTGAAAAATAATCTTGGAGTTTATCAAAATAGCACAAGAAAAAAACTTTAAAGGCCCACATCTCTTTAACGCTGCCGAATTTATAAAAATTTACTACATGATTTGGATATTAAATAACCTCAGCTACAAGCGGTTAAAGTTTTACGCACATGTTTACAGTCACCCTGTATATTATAAATCATTTGTGTATTTATTTATTATTTGTACCTACTATTTATTTTAAGTTTTAAATTGTATGGTATAATAGTACAAACTTACTGTATTTCGGTTATTATTTTCGTTTTGTCATTCTTCCACATGTTCAGTTTTTGTTTGTTGGTAAACGATGTTCTTACTTTGGAATATTTTTCAGTCTATGCTTGGTTTCAATCAATAAGTTATTTTGCCGGTTTATTCGACCGACGAACGATCTTTCATAGTCCCACTACGAAAATTGTTAAAACTAGCAAATTTAGCAGGTAAACAACATCATATTTTTTCTAAACAATATTAACTCTCGCATTAGCATGATTTTATAACGCCATTATAAGTAATTTTATCTGTAAACATATTGGGTGGCTACTTATGTCTCAGTTTTTATCAGTCAAGAAGCCTCGGCAAAAATTTAAAGTAATTAATTTAAACTTCTGAGGAGAATAGTAATGTTTAACCAATGAGTAGTAATAGCGTCTAAAAGTGTCTCTTCAATCGAAATCTTGGTAATAAAATTTATGCGAAAGCCTGGCATTTGATTATAATAACATTTAAACTTCACAATTTACATACGTCAATTTTCATCTCCTCTGCTGCACATTCTTTAGTGAAGACTCCCACTATCAAACACAACACGGCATTAAAAATCAACTTCATTGCTGATTTACTTAAGTACTTAGAGGCCCGATCCAATTGCTATAACGCGTACAAGGGAACTGTAATTCGTGTCATCAGCAGGTAATCTCCAACCTCGTATTCCAATGTTTTTGCTAATAATTTGGTTTACCTTGAAAAACACATTAACATTTTTGACAGTTCTGAGTTACATTACGTTATAATTGCGACTAAAATGTATGCGATATAATTATATGCAGTGCTTCCCAAAAATAATGTATAAATTCTATACAATCGTTGAGAAAAATATTTCATAAAAATACTCGGACACGTCGATTTTTATTTTTAAATTATCATTTAGAGATGTAATTTTCAACCCCTCAACCCCTAAGCGCTAGCAACTCCAACTTTAAAATTTCAAATAGCAAAGTACCCCTTGATACCTCATCTGATAAATTTCTTCATGCTGAATACAACAAAAAAAAGTTTTTCAAAATCAGTTGATAAATAACGGAGATATTTACCAAATTGTATTCAATTGAAAGTGCCAATATTCGAGCAGGCGTTGATACCGCTCTAGCGATGAGTGGTAAAAACAATTGTACTTTATGTTCTCAGTACGTCCTGTAAACATTGCGACGGGTTTTGAGCAATTAAGAAAAAAAAATGTTCTCCATCAAAAAAAATTTTTTTTTAGATCCAAGCTTAAGAACCCATCATAAACACTTAAAACATTAAAACGTACTGAGAACGATAAACTTCAATTGTTTTTACCACACATTGCTAGACCCGTATCAACGGCTGCTCGAATATTGGCACTTTCATTTGAATACATTTTGGTAAATGAATAGATTAAGGATAACCTATAAACGCAAACGTGAGAACATAAACATGAAACAACGCGCACACGCACAAAGCCAAGAATCATGTGCTCACTGCAGGTGACGTTTTCACCTTCAAGGTTGCGAATTTTGTTTTGGAAGAAAGTTATGGCACATGCGCAGAGTACTAGTGCTGCCATCTTACTGACGGAAGGAAAACTTTCAGCGTGGATACGAACCTGCATATGGCTTGCTCATTTAGCCCAAACATCTATAAAAGTAAGTGATTTGTGATTCCTTTAGTCTAGTAAAGACGTGACTTTTCATTCCACAGCCCGCTGGGGATCAGCGTTTTTGGATCTCTTGATATGTGGTGGATCCACGGCTGCAACTACAACATTTAGTGCTTTTTCAGGCGTAGTAGCTGTTTTTGGACGTGCTGATTTTCGAATATTCTTCACATTCTCAGTATGCTCGAATGGTTTCGATGTTTTGGATCCTGTACTTCTTGATATAGGGTCTCGATCTGGGTGAGTTGTATTGAAGAAATTTGAAACTTCTTTCTGATTTCTTCTTCTGTCTCCGAAACCAATCGTCATCAATATCTCAATACGGTCTCTTTCCGAAAGTAACATACTTATTATTAACAAAAAAGTTTTGTTGTTTCACAATACGATCAAGGAAATTATAACTTGACTTGATTCAGTCAAGAAAAGTATTGACAATACGTCAAAATATTCTGATAATTAAGATATTGACATTTCTAATTAGCCTTCTTGTTCTAATCAGCTTTAATAATTCAGGTTTGTTCGTTCGTTTTTTTCGATATCTCTGTTGTTATTGAAAATAAAAATATCACATGGTATATCAATAAACTCGCTGAAAAATTATCTATCGAATGTTATAAAACTTATACAGGGTGTTTCATTTGAAATAATGAAGTAGACAGGAATTTTGAAAAAAGTCGGCTCCATGTCAGAGGATGATGATGATGACTGAAAACGTGGCAACATTGGCGATATTATTTTCGAATCGACCATATTTTGAAATCACCCTGTACGAAAATTCATAAAAATCTAATAAAGGGTTACTGAGATGGATAGTTCCATACGTTTGATTAACTCTATATATCAACATAACAGTCTTTGCAAAAGTTAAATAATGATAATATATTATTTTCCGATGTTAAACGGCAGGTCCCCCCGTTTTTCTACTTTAGCACGTGGAGGAGAATGTAATGATGATCATGAATTAAACATTGTTCTGCTTATTCAAACGGGAGTACGCCAAGACATCTTAGGGGGTACGTAACATTTTATACATATTTTATGAATGATGAGAGCTAGAGCAAACCATTTCTTTCCAGAACAAGCTTGTATTGTTCTCTGTTTCTAGCGTTTTCTATTGAGTAGTAAAATAATGGTTACCCATGGTATAGGCTCTACTAATTTGTGAAGTACAACCACTGGACAAAAAAATTTTTAAATTTTAAAATGACATTATCGTCTGGCCTACTCTACTCAGCAATTGCTGTGCTTATTAGAGCGCTAATAATATTGTAGGCCTATAATTATGAGTGCCATTTAAACTGCACCAACAACTTTAGGGGTACAAAATTGAGTGGAATTCTTCCGCGTAGCAACTTCTGGGTTTTGGGACGAACCGGGGTGATTGTCTTGACGACGTTTGGGCAAAGTCACATTTGTCATCTTCAGGTCTTGTCGGATAACTTTCTGTTGGTGCTTCTTGTAATACTACTGTTGTAATTTTGCCTAAACGTCGTCAAGATAACCACCCCGATCCGTCCCAGTAAAAGAAGTTGCTATTCGGAAGAATTCCTGGAAGCCAATCACAGCATACAACATCCGCGGAAATCTCAAAACCAACATATACAGGGTGTCCTTTAAATGCCTTAAAAGCTTCAGGTAGAATTTTTCCTTTATGAATGCTTAATACAAATCTTCAAAAAAAAGTAGGTATTTGGAGCTTAGTTTTCTTGTACGAGAGTGTTAAAGTTCATATCTTTAAAACAGAATTTCATG